>CAHIKZ030001374.1:5000-70000 GCA_903632075.3 Acanthosepion pharaonis | reverse complement strand
TTGTTTGTTACTAAATTTTGCGTATATTTTTATTTTTTATCTCTTCTATATACGTGTGTCTTCTCTAAATTAAGAAATGGAAGAAGATTTATATATTTGTTCCCCAATTATTAGGTGTTGTTTATAAAAACTCCCAAAATTGATGCAATAGATTTTTCATGTTTTTATTTAATAAAATTTTATTTAAATTTTTTCTGAGGGAAATTTTTTTGAATAGAGAAGGTTTTCATTGAGTTGAAGAGGGTTAAAAACTTAAAATAATAGATAATTTTTATGAAAAATTTTTTTATATCATGTCAACCTTCCCAAAAATTTTTCATTTATTTAAATGCGGTTGTAAAAATGTTATTTAAAAAATGATTTTTAATATTTCACAAAAATGTTTAAATTAAAAACTTGTTTACAATCATATATTTAATTTAAATTTTGTCATCATTTTAATATAAACAATAATATATATCGATATATAAACAATATAAAGTATTTTAAACACAGTCGCTACCAATGATTTTTAATGATAAATATAATAACACCAATTTCCTGAAATGAATTTCTTTTAACTCATATATAATTTTTAAAAACTTTGAAATGAAAATATAAGTTCTTATTTGAAATAGTTTCCGATTATCCATTAATCCATAAATTTATATAGTTCTAAATAAATAAATAAATGATATATATATATATATATATATATATATATATATATATATATATATATATAAATATATATAGAATTACATTGAATATATTTACCTCATTTGGAATCATAATGATCCGGGGAATGAAATATCTGTCCATCAGGTATATTTTACATCCAAAATTGTTTCATTTCAGAACATAGTCATGATAAGGAAATAATCAAAATTAATTCAAATTTTAAAAATAACTGAAAAAAAAAAGTCTATTTTTAGAAGTTTTTAATTTATATTGAAATTTCAAATAACATTTTTTTTTTTTTTTTGAATCAGTTTTTTGTTCGTCCATTGTCATCTGAATATTTTTGTGATTTCATTGAGATTTTTATCAATTATCTTTCATAAATAAATTCTGTAAATAAATAAATTTTGAAGTTTCAAAAAGAAAAATGATATTTTAATTAAATAAATGTCCATAAAAATAATTTGAATTCAAAAGATGATGATTTCCAATAAATCCATAGATAAATTTCTGAATTAATATTATATATATTTAAATCAGATCTAAAGTTAGTTTGAAAATTTTCGGATTAATTAATTGAAAATTCAATGTTATTTCTTCAAAATTATCAATTACAAAAAATGGACCAGAGGTTCCTTTTAAATTTTGGACTGTACTATTATATGCAGGAGAAAAAATCTGCCTTTTTTTTAGACATTTTTATTGTATCAGAAAAAATTTATTTGTGAAAAATAATATGACAAATTATGTAAAGGAAAATAGAAGAAAATTATTAACGAAATAAAATTCAAGAAGAAAGAAACATTTATTGATTTCAAAAAATATTTTGTATGATGATCTGGTGTTCCTGCTGTCCAATCTCGAGGTTCTTGAATTTAATAAAAAAAAGAAGGATCTATTTTGTAATTTATTCTGACCTGGAAAAATCGTCTTCAGAAAAGATTTCTCAAAGAAAAAAACGTGGCAATTAGCTTGTGAAGAAGAAAACATGAATTTAATTATATATTGCTAAATAATAATGATGATGAAAAATTATCCAAGAAGAAGAAAGAAAATAGAAGAAGAAGAAGAAGAGCTGCCTTTTACGAACAAGTTCTTTCTCGTATGCTTCTTCGATGATGGAACTAGATTCCAAATTTTTCTTCCGGTAAAAGAAATTTCAAAAAAACAAAATTCACCATTCTTCTTCTTATGATGAAACCCCCAAATCAAAAAAAGAAATAAGAAAATCTCCCCTAAAATGCATTTTCTCTCAGAAGAAGAAGAAACCCCTAAGCAAAATAAAAAAAAAAATGTCATATTTTTTCATTTGTTTTTGCGTGAAATGACTAAAAAAATGTCCAAAACTCCTATCTCCGTCAAAGAATGATCCTCTGAAGAAGAATGAAGAAGAAATGAAAAAGAATTTTTTATTTGCATTTTTTACGTGAAAATGTCCAGGTCCCTTATCACCCAACACTTTTATCGCAATAAATTGTAAAAAAAAATTCTGAAGAAAAGAAGTTCAAATAAGAAACAACCAAAAGTCATAAAAATGAGGTTTGAAAAAAAAAAAAAAAAAGATGCTCTTATTTAATTAAAATAAAAAGCGATTTTAATGTTCTGAAAAATCTGAAAAAAGTTGCAAGAATGAAAATTTTCGAAAAGAAAAAAATCATGAATAATTCTGTGAAAACAATTAAAATACCAATTCAAATTTTTTATCTTTATAGAATGGATGAAAAAATAGAAATAAATCTATGTGTATCAATAGAAGAAGAAGAAGAAGAAGAATCGTCTAATATGAAAAAAATTGTCTTCTTTCTACCGTCTTTTGAAGCTCTTATATCAAAAGAAATAGATGAAAATCAAAAAAAATTCATAAAAAGAAGAAGAAGAAGAAAAGAAAAAGAAGAAGAAAAAAAAAAACCAGTTCAACAGGAAATATAATTGAATAAAGCTAAGAAATTAAAAACAAAAAAAAAAAAAATCCATAGAAGAATTTGGAAGAAAAGAAGAAGAAAAGAATCTTCGTTCAATGTTTTTCTTTGTCAGCTAATACCATTTTCGTTTTTTTTCGTTTATGATGATTATATTTTGTCAGAAGATTGGTGATCTCGTTGATCCTCTTTTTTTTTATGGTTTCTATTGTGGATCAAATAAAAATGAAAACCCTCTCTTCTGAAAAGTTTATGAAAAAAGAAGAAAAAGAATAAATAATTTCCAGAAAAAAATTTTAAAAAAGAAGAAAAAGAACAAATGAATATTGTTAAATTATTGATGATGATGAAAAATCTTTAAAAGAAGAAGAAAAAGAAAATATTTGAAATAAGAAAGTCGAATTCATTTTTTTAAAGTAAATTGTAAATAAAAATCAAAATAAATAAATATGATTCTGCATAATTTTGAAGAATGAAATTAAATGAAAAATTAATCATTGTTGAAAATTTAGAAGAAAAGAAATTTTTAAAGAAGAAAAGAAGAAATTCATTTGAAATTTATTTTTCAAATCATTCCAACATTAGGAAAAAAGAAATAATATGAACACTGATGGAATAAAAAAAAAAGAATAATGATAAAGAAGAAAGAAAAAATATAATTTCAAAAGAAATTTGCAAAAAGAAAAATTAAAATCCTCACAGATGCAACAAAAAGAAGATTATTTCATTTATGAAAAAAAAAAAAAAAAAAGTTTGAAGAAGAAAAAATAAGAATTGTCTGTTTGAAATATCTAAGAAGCAATAAGAATAAAAAATTCAAAATGAAAAAGAAAATAATTTCATCAAGAAAAAAAAAAATCTGAATCTCAAAGAAAAAGAAGAAGAAGAAGAAAAAAGAAAAAGAAATTGTAAGAAAACTTCATAAGAGAAATTCTTAAAGTTTATCCAATTTGGTATTGAATTGTGATGATGAACAAAACCGCTCTCTAATAATAAATAAATAATAATAATAAGAAATGAATTAAAGAATAAAGAGAAGAAGAAGAAGAAGAAGAAAAAGAAAAAATCCAAAGAAATGCCTCTTGCAATTCTGCGTCAAAATGATGATGAAGAACAAATGAAAAAAGAAGAAGAAGAAGAAGAAAAGAAGAAGAAGAAGAAAAAGAACAAAAGAAGCCAATTTATAAAAATTGCAAAAAAATGAAATAAATAAAAAAGAAAAATCATTGCTGCAAAAGGTGAAGAAGAAAAGAATAAGAAGAAGAAAAAGAAGAAGAAGAAAAGAAGAAGAAAAACGAAAAAAAAAATTGAATTTGAATGAAACGAAATGATTAATTGATTCAGAACAAAACATTGTTCAATAGAAAAGAAGAAAAAGAAGAAGAAGATCGGAAGAACAAAAAGAAGAAGAAGAAAATAAAAAGAAGAAAATAAAAGAAAAGAAAAGAAACGATGAAAATGGTAAAATTATTAAAAGAAAAATGAAAAAGAAGAAGAAAAAAGAAGGAGAAAAAAGAAAAAAGAAGAAGAAGAAGAAGAATAAAAAGAAGAAAAAAAATTGATTTAGAAAATAAATTAAATTGAAGAAAGAAATGCTGCTGAAGATGAAGAAAATGTTGATGAAGAAATGAAGAAGAAGAAGAAAGAAGAAGAAGAAGAAGAAGAAGAAAAAGAAACAAGATGATGAAGATGAGGATGAAGAATGATGATAATTATTGAACAAATGAAAAGAAGAAGAAGAAGAAGAAGAAGAAAAAGAAGAAGAAGAAGAAGAAGAAGAAGAAGAAAAAGAAGAAGCTGCTGCTAAGAAAAAAAAAAACATGCTGCTGATGATGAACTGATGAAAGAAAAAAGAAGAATAAGAAGAAGAAGAAGAAAAGAAGAAGAAGAAGAAGAAGAAGAAGAAGAAGAAGAAGAAGAAAAAAAACAAGAAAAGAAGAAATTACTGAAAAAAAATGAATTTTTACAAAAAAAAAGAAGAAGAAGAAGAAGAAGAAGAAGAAGAAGAAGAAAAAAAAAAAGATGCTTTAAAGATTGCTGGAGAAAAGAAGAAGATGATGAACAAATGAAAAAGAAGAAGAAGAAGAAGAAGAAGAAGAAGAAGAAGAAGAAGAAGAAGAAGAAGAAGAAGAAGAAGAAAAAAACAGAACAATTTGAATAAGAAATTGAAAAGAAGAATATGATGAAAAACAAAAGAAGAAGAAGAAGAAGAAGAAGAAGAAGAAAATGAGAAGAAGAAAAGAAGAAAAGAAGAAGAAGAAGCTATTGAAGAAAAGAAAAATGATGAAACAAATGAAAAGAAGAATAAGAAGAAGAAGAAAAAAAATGATGAAGATGGTGAAGAAAATGATGATGTACAGCAGAAGTAGAAGAAGAAGAAGACGAACAAGAAAACGATGCTGCTGCTGATGATGATAATGATGATGATGAAAAGAAGAAGAAGGAGAAGAAAACGAAGAAGTTATGCTGCTGATGAACAGAAGTAGAAGTAAAAGAAGAAGATGAAAAGAAGAAAAATGATGATGAAAATGATGAAGAAGAAGAAGAAAAATTTCAAAGAAAAAACATGATGAAATAATGAAGAAGAAAAACGAAGAAGGTGCTCCTGCTGCTGATGCTGATGCTGATGCGGAAAAAAAGAAGAAGAAGAAAACGGACAAGATACTGATAAAAAGCTGATGATGATGAACAGAAGAATAATAAGAGGAAAAAGACGAAGAAGAAAACTAAGAAGATGTTACTGCTGCTAATACCACTGCTGCTAATGATAATGATGAACAGAAAAAGAAAACGAAGAAGGAGGAGGAAGCAGATGAGAAGAAGGAATTATTAATAGAGAGCCTGAACGAGAGTTGGCGGATGAGGAGAAGGAGGAGGAGGAGGAGGAGGAGTAAGTTGAAGATCAAAAAGAGGAAATAAAAAGAACAATAAAAGCAGCAAGAATAATCAACATGGCTACCGAAGAAGAGCAATCGTAATAATAATAATAAGAAGAAGAAGAAGAAGAAGAAGAAGAAGAAGAAGAAAAAAAGAAGAAGAAAAAGAAGAAGAAGAAAAGGAGATGTAGAAGAAGAAGACGAAGGTAGCCAAGAAGAAGAGGGCGAAAAAGAATAATAATAATAATAATAATAATAATAATAAGAAGAAGAAGAAGAAGAAGAAGAAGAAGAAGAAGAAAAAGAAAAAGATGTAGAAGGAGAAGACGAAGGTAGCCAAGAGGAAGACGGCGAAAAAAAACAATAATAATAATAAGAAGAAGAAGAAGAAAAAGAGAGTTCGAAGGAGAAGAAAAGGTAATGAGTCCAAGAGGAAGACGGCGAAAAAGGACAATAATAATAATAAGAAGAAGAAGAAGAAGAAAAATAGATGTAAACAGGAGAAGAAGAAGGTAGCCAAGAGGAAGAAAAAAAAAAAATAATAAGAAGAAGAAGAAGAAGAAGAAAAGGAGATGTAGAAGGAGAAGACGAGGTAGAAGAAGAAGAAGAAAAAGAAAAAAAATAATAATAATAAGAAGAAGAAGAAGAAGAAAAGGAGAAGAAGGAAGAAGACGAAGGTAAAGAAGAAAAGGAAGAAGAATCAAAAGATAATAATAATAAGAAGAAGAAGAAGAAGAAGAAAAGGAGAAGTAGAAGGAAAAAAGAAGGTAAAAAGAGGAAGAAGAATGAAAAAAAAAATAAGAATAATAAGAAGAAGAAGAAGAAGAAAAGGAGATGAAAGGAATGGAAGAAGAGTAAGAAGAGGAAGACGGAAGAAAAAATAAAAGATAATAATAAATAAGAAGAAGAAGAAGAAAAGGAGATGTAAGGAGAAGAAAAGGTAAAGAAGAAGAGGAAGAAGGAAGAAAAAAAAGAATAATAAAGGAGAAGAAGAAGAAGAAGAAGAAGAAAAGAAGAAGAAGAAGAAGAAGAAGAAGGTAGCCAAGAGGAAGAAGGCGAAGAAGAATAATAATTTAATAATAGAAGAAGAAGAAGAAGAAGAAGAAGAAGAAGAAAGAAGAAGAAGAAAAAGTAGAAGGAGAAGACGAAGGTAGCCAAGAAGAAGACGGCGAAAAAGGACAATAATAATAATAAGAAGAAGAAGAAGAAGAAAAGGAGATGTAGAAGGAGAAGACGAAGGTAGCCAAGAAGAAGACGGCGAAGAAGGATAATAATAATAATAATAATAAGAAGAAGAAGAAGAAGAAGAAGAAGTAGAAGAAGAAGAAGAAGAAGAAGAAGAAGAAGAAGAAGAAGAAAGATGTTGAGAATAAGAAGGAACATCTTCTGACACAAAGACTTTATGGGAACAAGTAGAAAAAGAAGGAGAATAATGAAAGTTTATTTACGGAAAGTCTCTGGAAGACGATAATAAACAAGTAGAAGGAAAGAAGAAAATGATAAAAAATGAAGAGGAAGATGAAAAAAGGAGAGGAAGCAGATGAGGAAAATGGAAAAAAATAAGGAAAGAAGAAAAAGAACAAAAAATAGAAGAGAAGAAAATGATGAAAAAGAAGAAAAAGTAAAGAATAAAAGAAAAGGAGAAACAATAAGAAAAAGAAGAAAAGAAAAAAAGTAAAAGAGGAAGAAAAAGAAGCCTAGTGACGGAGGGTCCGAAGATGAAAAAAAAAGAAGAAATGTATATGGGAGCCGATGGTGTTTCTCCCTGCAAAGGCAAATTTGAAAGATGAGAAGAAGAAGAAGACGAAAGAGGAAAAGATGAAGAAGAAGAAGACGAAAAAGATGACGAAAACGAAGAAAAATAAGGAGTGAAAAAAAGAAGAGAAATAGAAGAGAAGAAAATGATGAAAAAGAAGAAAAAAAAGAAGAAGAAACCAAGAAGAAGAGAAAAAGATAAAAAAGAAAAAAAATATGAAAAAGAAGACGGAGGGTTTTATAGAAATAAAAGAAAAATATATATTGGCAGCCGATAGTGTTGCTCGCTGCAAAGAGAAATTTAAAAAGATGATAAGATAAATAAGGTTGCTGAAAGAAATGTAAAATGAAAGAAGAAGAAGAAAAAGATAAAAAGAAGAGAAAGATAAAAAAAGAAAAGTAGAAAGAAGAAGATGAGGAAAAAGAAGAAAAATAAGGAGAGATGAAAAAGTAGAGAAAATAGAAGAAAAAGAGGTAAAAGTAGAAAAGAAAAGAGAAAGACAAGAGAAGAAAGAAGAAAAAAGAAGAAGACAAAATGAAGAAAAAGATGAAGAAAAGAAAAAAGAAGAAGAAAAAGAATCCTACTGACGGAGGGACTGAAGAAATAAAAAAAAAGAAAAAAAATGTATATGGCAGCCGATGGTGTCTTTGGCTGCAAAGAGAAATTTGAAAGGTAAGAAGATAAATAAGGCTGTTGATGGAATGCAAGATGAAAGAAGAAAAAGATGAAAACAAAAAGAAAAAGAAGGATGAAGCTAAAAAGAAAACGACGATGCCGAATAAAATGAAAACTTCGGAAAAGTTAGAAGTAAAAGGTAAAGCAGACGTGATACAAAAGATCAAGAAGGAATCGGTACATTAAAAACTATTAAAAACAAAAAAAAAAAAAAAGAAGGGCAAAGAAAAGAGGATGAAGAATCTTTTCAGCATAAGGCGAAGCCCTTCAGAGCTAGCAATTCAAAATAAATAAGGAAAAGGGTATCTTGGTAAAAACTTAGCGTTGAACCCTTTCCGCATTTGGACTGTCCGTCTTTCTCCCTCTTCACAAAAACGTCAACTCATCATCGAACGCCGGAGTGAGAAGCAGAATCGCTCAACTTTGCCAAATTTCGGCGCCGCAGAAAATGGCGAAAAGGTGCCGACGTTGAACAACGGGCACCTTATTTAAAGTATTGATTACAGCCGTGCACTGCCACGACGCCTTTGCTGATGGGTTTCCCTCCTGTCAAAGGGAAACATTTGAAGGGCTTCTAATTATTTCAAAAAAATCCGCGTGTTCAGAAGGGAATAATCAAAAACTAAAAATGTTGGAGAAATTGTGCGAGAAAATTCGCTGGTGGACAAATGACGTTACCTTGTTGTTGATGCTGAAGTTCAGTGGTTAATACAGGATTGAGAATGTTGGGGTTGGGATCGGGGTCTGGATTAGGTTGTGGGTTAGGAGAAGCATATGTGAATGTGGTTGAGCGTGCGAAGAGAAGTACCCTTTCTTGTACCTTCTTTATATCCATCACAGGGTTTCAACCCCGCGTCGCAAATTTCTTGCTGTTAAATTCGCTCTTACGGACTAGTCGCTTCCGGCTTTTTACTGGGTTTTTTTTCTTTCAATTTTATTTTATTATTTTTTTTCTTAGTCATTCTATGTTTCCGCCTTAAAGGTTATGTGCTGTCAAAGTAAATATGCATGCTTGCATGTAACAGCCGTGGAGCCGTACAATGTGATACACGTATTTGCTTACGAATTTCAATACATTTATTTGGTAAAGAGAAGCAAAAAATGGCGTCTGCTTGAATATGCCATCACATCTGTCAGTAAACAGGTTTTTTATAACTTCAGGCTGAATACGTACACACACATACAAATGTATGAATAGTGGCTCGGATTGAGGATTCGGAGATTCGAGTTCGAATTCAAGTCGAGTTAGTTATATTATCTTATGCGCAAAATATATTTGTGAAGGCATTAATCCATTTCTTCCGCCGCAAGTAAATAAGAGGGCAGACTGGGTCCTATAGCCTTGAATGGCAACCGCTGTAGGAAAGAAAACTAGAGCCATAACCTGAGGAGGATCGTCTGGGAACCTTGCGGCACACTATCAACAGAGTCCGCAGTATACAGCTCTCGCCTAGACCGTGGTATATCTTCACAATAATCAAATCATACGTAGCTGTCCATTCATCCGTAGAAAATGATGGTTGAATTATATATATATATATATATCCCTCCAGCTATGGGTAACTAGCAGGAGAGCATGGATTCTATAGCCTTGGATGGCAACTGGTCTAGGAGAAGGACAACTCTGAATTCAAAACCTGCGGAGGGTCGTTTGGGGACCTCGTGGCACGTAGTGCACCAGGTCTCTGTTTTCGGCCCGTCAAAAAGTGGGGACAGTTCTGCTCAAAACCTTCAACACTATAATCAAATCTTATGTGCTGGTGTCGCTTTTTCTAGGAACTGATCTGTTTGACCCTCATACGTCGAATTCGATGGGAGAATCTAAAATTATATATATATATATATATATATATATATATATATATATATATATATATATATTTTATGTAGATGTAAATTTAATGTAAATTCAACGATCACGGCATTAATTCAAAAAATATCTTTTACCAAGTGTAGATTTATAAGTATTTATTACACATTTCTACATGTGGACAAAAAGTAATTATATATATATATATATATATATATATATATATATATATATATATATAAAAAAAGGCTCAAACACAAATATTCCATGGTTATAGACATTTTCCATTTTTTTTTTGAATATTTGTAGGTGTGATGAATTTTGATCGTGAATACGATTCCAATGTAATAAATTATAACCATGGCATATTAGTGTTTGAATCTTTTTGCTCTGTCCTGGACATTGAGTTCTACCTGGATTCTATCCTCTTGTAAATTTATATATATATATATATATATATATATATATATATATATATATATACTAGTACTCTTCCATCGTGTTCAACAAAGGAAACACATCATTTCTTACACTTTGACATACATCTTTCCTTCAAAACTGTTCTTCATATGTGTGTGTGTGTCTGCATTGCACTCTCCCGTAATTTTCGATTGGAAAGCTTATTTTAGCCGGTGCGTTCAACCCTCTGAGGTACTTTATCAAGGCAAAGGTCTTGATAAATGTCCCTCAGAGTACGAAACGTAACAACAAATCTTTCGGATTCTTCTTTGACAGACATACTCTATATGAAATTGTTACGCACACACACACAGGAGAGAGAAAAGACATGAGACTGAGGAAAAAGGATGAAAGCTGAACGAGGTTAAAGAAGTTAGAAGATGACGACAGACGTTTCATTTAAATTATTGACTATTGTGGTTATCAAAGAAGCAAGGAAACGGAAGGGAGTTCCACAGGCGGGGATTTCGAGAAAAGAATTTGTTGGAGTAGAAGTGGCGTTTATATTTACCTAATTGCCCATTAAAATAGTGGGACCTAGATGCCAATCTAGTAGCACGCTTAAATTCATGTGGTCGGACCACCCGGGAAAAAAAGCTCGTCAGAGCAGTTGCCATGAAACTGTTTATAGAAAAGACAGACGGAATCCACGTAGCGTCGGTGATAAAATGACAAATGATGTTAAACATTTGGTTTCTGCTTTCGTCGACTTTTACTAATGTCATTATAAAAAAAATTGTTTTATTAGTGTTCTTATACAGAGCGACAAGAAGTGACTTAGTATAAACTACAAGACAGAATACATGGTCTTTAGTAAAATAATGAATCCAAAATACGATTTACAGGTCGGGGACACTAAAATCAACATGGCGCGGAATTTTAAATATCTGAGAAATGTTTAGACCGAGGACGTTAATTACGACACTGAGATCCGAAGATGTAATGGGGATAGGCAAAGACGCATTCCAAAAGCTAGGCAGAGTATTACGAGACAAGAGGATTTCTTTGGTAACAAAGAAAAAATAGTACTGAGCTGCTACGTGACATCTGTCCATCTTTACGGCAGCGAATGTTGGTTGGTCTCCTAAAAGATGAAGAAGAGACTCGAGGCAACGGAGGTATGGTTCTACAGAAGGATGCTAAGGATATCATGAGCCTGTGAGCAACAATGAGGTTTTAGAGAGGATGCAAAGAGGAAGCTTATACTTAACATCAGGAAGAGACAGCTGAAATTTCGTAATAAGAAAGGAGGGCCAGGAGAATCTGATACTCATAGGTCGAATAGAGGAAAAGAGTGACAAGGAAATCCACGCGGGCTTAAGAAAGTGGATGACAGAACATGGCCTAGGGTAATTAGCAAGTGTACAAAAGCTACTAAAAATAGGGAGGGGGTGGAGAGCCATGATCGCTTATGTTCTGAAAGATCAAGGCGCATAGAAAGAAAGACACATGCGAAACTTGGAAATCAGTCAAAAATTCTTCCATGTCTTAGATGTATTTTATTTTAGATGCCTTCGTAAAATCCTAAAGGTGCCGTAGAGAATAAGGAACGAAGAATTGCTAAGACGTGAAAATTCGAGAAACCGTAGTGTAATGATGGCAGATGGGCGTATATGGTTCACTGGCCATATTCTGCGATTACCAGACAGTCAACCAACCAAAGTTGCTGCAAACTGGATACATCAAGACTTTAAAAGGTCAAGTGGTCATCGTAAAATTACTGAGCGGACTACAGGTAAAGATGAAAACACCAACTGGTTCCAGGCTATTCGACTTGCCCTAAATCGATCTAAGTGGATAAAAAATGTGATCCTTTGCTGTACGATGGCTTCAGGGGGGGGCAGCAAGTTAGGTAGTCTGTTTACCAAGATGTGGTTGGCTAATTCCGACCTTTTCGGCTTGCCGGAATTAATTTCAAGTCACCGAAAGGTGACGGCGTCTGCAGCGGTCAAACTGAATTTATGCTTGGTTTGTTTCACACACTTCAACAGAAGCTCTTCAGTCGAGAAAATATTTTAATTAATGATGAATAGAATTAATTAATGACAAGAATTTTTAATCTTTCTTGGCAATCAGTCTTTTATGAGAAACAATATATTACTAGGTTTATATAAAAAATAAAAGTTTACTAAATCAGTGAAATTAATTAGTTATTTTTGCCGTCATTGTTATAAATTTTACTTGAATAATATCTAAATATATTTTTTAAAAAACATATCTAAATATAATTTTTTTTAAAAATTGTTACCTAATAATATATATATTTAAACGTGATGTGAAAATAATTCTACATACTATAAGGGATTCTAATACTTTTACTTGTTCTTAAAAGAAATATAGTATATTAAAAATTAAAAGTGACAATATTTTTCAAATCGTAGTTAAATAAAACGTATTCTAACCTAAACACCCGCCAAAATCTTTAAATATATAAATAGGAAAAAATACCGTAAGAATTTTTGCCGTTAACAATAACATTTTTTTAAAAATCCAGACGACATCCATTCAACGGATGTCAGATTTCATTGAAAAGCTCCAATGACGTCACAATTTTTTTTCGCCATGTTTACAATGCAAGAGCCAGTAAAGAGCCGGTGTAATTAAGTAAAATACCCTATTTTATATTCTTACCCTAAAAAAATTTCAATAATGCAAAATAATTAATAAATTTTATGGATTTATTTAATCGTTCTGGTGTTTTTGATGATCTATTTTTTCGATTGTTACCTAATTCTTCTTATAACTTTATGAAATAAATTTATTGAGCCTTATATTTTTGAATTATATGAAAAGTTATTTCTTTTTGACTTTTTCTTAACATTGTTCCGATTAAAATGCTCGCTAAAAATTTTATATATATATATATATATATATATATATATATATATATATATATACAATGAATTTTGCTAAAAACAAAATAATTTCCCTGCCTGAAGAAGACTAAATATACAGTCGTAAGTACTTGCGTATTTAAGAAAGACCTTATTCAGCTTATAATACTAACATTCATCGAGTGATTAGTAGGTTAATGCATCTTTAAACTTTTGTTAGTGAAGGGATTTCGCCATTTTATATCATTAATATATTATATCATTGTAATAAAATCTATATATATATATATTTATACACGTTTCATTAAATAATATAGACAAGTGTTGTCTATTTATTTTATGTAAAATTTTTTCGTATCTTCTGATAAGTTTGATAACATTATCATTAAACGAAAAAAAGAAATTCACAATATTTATCCATTATTTTTAATAAAATCTAAGCTTTCGGCTTACTCAAGCCATTATCAAAGATGTTATTACAAACATATCAAACAATATACGGACACGACAGTGATGATAGTCTGTCATTGTTTTGTTTACATAGTGGATCACTAAGCAACGATGAACACGCGCATATAAGACGCTAGAAGCGAAAATCGCACCGCATCTCATGACGTCACATGACTACACGAGAGTGAATTGTAGAATGAAATAAGGAAAGCCGTTGGTATAAACCAATGGCTTCTATTACCAATTATAGAAATTATAGACATTTAAGAATATTTGTAGAGATTCCATAGTTGATTTTGTTTAGGTTGGGTTTTAACTGTTTGATGTATAATGCTTCAAGTATTTTTAGCTTTTGTCTATTATTTTCATGTCGAAGTATAGTTGTGTTTTCGACAAGTATTTTACGGAATTGTGTGTACGGGCAGGCATGTTGTTTTAAATGTATATAAATGAAAATATGCTGCCTAAATACACACAATATATATATATATATATATATATATATATATATATATATATATATATATATATATATATATGTATATATTATATTTAGGCAGCGAATATTCTTTTATGGCATTAAAGAACATTACACTGGTTAAATGTATTGAACGACTTTTCTAAATTAGGAATAATCTGAAGGTTCTTTTTAGAAAAATGTAGCCATGTACATAATATTTGATAGACATTAGTTGATAACACAATAATACTCACACATACACACAGTAAAAAGAACCTTCAGACATTGGAGGCCATCTACATTAAAACGAAGCAACCCACACTCAACAAACACATGACATTGCATCTAGACATTGGTTCTGTTTTAATACTCTGGTCTATTGCGTGATATGACGTCATAGAACAGCATCTTGAACTTACGATCTGTGTCTGCTATTACCCGACTGTTATTGTCGCATAGCAATTTTCTATGTCAGAATAACAAAATAACATCTTTGATGGTGATAATGTTTTAAATTGGTCCCAAACGTAATTGTATATTGCATTAAATAAGAGAAAATTATTATGCAAGTGAGACATGTTTTTAGTAAAAGTTTTATTGACAAAAAATCATTCTATGATTAAATTTTGCTCTTGTCAAAATATCCTCTTTTATCCTTGATTACTGCTGCACCATTTTTTAGCATTCATTGAACAAAGTTTCTCAAAGTATAAATTTGTTTCTCAAAGTATAAATTTGATAATTTATTCCATTCTTTTTTCAATGACTCCAAGAGTTCTATTTATATTTTTTTCACTCTTTTGTCAAATTCATCCTGTGCTTATTCTGGGGTGGTTTTAATTTTTTCATCTGATATATATATATATATATATATATATATATATATATATATATATATATATATATATATATTGTCATCCATAGAGAGACTGTTTCTCTGTTTCACAGCTCATCAGTGTGACAAGACATCCAATTGCCTCAAGCCGGGATCGAAAGCCCACTGATTTGGTATCAGTCGGAGAATATAGAATTGGCGCACGGCAGAGATGAAGGTGAATTTAAACGTATTTATTTTAGATAAACACGCCAGTGACTGCGAGAACTTGATTCGTTTTACTGAAGAGTCTTGCATTAGGAGCAGTAATAGTCATTGTTTACAAACTTGCTTTTCCTCCCCGTAAGAAACAATTTTTTCAGGAGCATGTATATATTTTCTTCCACAGACCGACTGTATCGCTGTTTCACAGCACATCAGTTTGAGTAGACATCCGTTTACCTCAAGCCGGGATCGAAACCCGACTGATTTAGTATCAGTTGGAGAATCTACCCTTAAGCTATTGGCGCACGGCAGTGTGTGTGTGTGTGTGTGTGTGTGTGTGTGTGTGTGTGTGTGTGTGTGTGTGTGTACGAGGTTTGATCAAATATATCGGGACTGGTGCCATAAAAAAAACTACAACACATATCAATTCGGCATTTAATCTCCTTCGAAGTAGTTCCCTTCTGAAGCCACACACTTTATACAGCGTCGTTTCTACAGAGGCAAGAATACCTGGAACTTCTGTTTTGGAATAGCGAGCACCTGTCTCGTCGCATTCTCTTGGAATTCCTTGACGTCATGAAATATTGTTCTTTTCTTTAATTTTTGGAGATGGAAAGTCACAGAAGGCGAGATTAGGGGGAATATGGACTTTATCGAACCTTGGGAATGTCGTAGTTGGCCAAAACTCCTGCACAAGCCATAGTCACTATGGAACCTCTGTGGTGTGATGAGACAACCACGCCCTACACTCTTTCGCCCTGAGTACTCTTATAAACACTAGACATAGCCGGTCATATCATCACGACGTAAAATAAAGGTTGCCACGGAACTACTTTTACTTGGCGGGTATATCACCTCTACGTATTGTCACGCTTGCTTCTCGTTTTTTTAATAACCGGGATATATTTTCGTTTCGCTTTCAGTAAGATTTCAGTTTTGATGGTCTGCTGAAATTGGCATATTTTTTTGCAAAAAAATCATATATTCCTTTTATTTTTAACATGAAATTTCTGGGAGCCATACCCCATTCTAGATTAAAGATATGATGATAAAAAGGCTCAAAATCTCCCATAATTTAGGCGCATCACTGAAGATAAAAAAAAATAGAAATGTTTGTAGTTTGCAGCTGTAATATAAAAACTTTCGTTCCGACATATTTCAAATTTTTGCAAGAATTTCCAAATCATTTTGGATAAATTTGCGGATTAAGCCCCGCAAACTAATTACAGTGTAACCCGGATATAAGAGAAACCCGGATATAAGAGAGATTTTCTCTGGTCCCAAATTAGAGCCCATACTTACCTAAACAAAATAGACCAAACCCAGATATAAGAGAAACCCGGATATAACAGACTTCTTCTCCGGTCCCGACAACTCTCTTATATCCGGGTTACACTGTATAAATAAAATTTCCAAAAAATTTACATTATATGTTAAATTTGCATGCTTATTTCGAAAATAAGAGTAAAAGTTTGCGGAAGTCTACCGTTTAGGAGTTATCGACAATATGAGTTCAGCATTATTCCCGTCGCGGCTACAGCCCGGCAGCCATTACTGGCGTTG
Organism: Acanthosepion pharaonis; assembly: GCA_903632075.3. Lineage (NCBI taxonomy): Eukaryota > Metazoa > Mollusca > Cephalopoda > Sepiida > Sepiidae > Acanthosepion > Acanthosepion pharaonis. The sequence goes on along the minus strand of CAHIKZ030001374.1, from coordinate 53,499 downwards.
TTTTGCATATCTTTGTCTCGAGTATCATGTGCGGAAGCTTCACTTGTCTTGATTATTACGCACGCAATGCGCAAACTTTAATATAAAATGAATGCGCCACATTTAAAAAGTAACCCAAGTTTTGGGTTATTAAATTTGGGGTTTTAAAAAAAAACATGATTATTTACAAAATAAAAAAATAACCCGAACGCTAACCCTGCGAAAGGACGTAAAAATAACATATACCATTTTAAGCAATTGTTATTTACAAAATAGCAATGACAACTGCGGAAAGACTACCTTTTAAAATTTGTTTTATGATTTAAACAAGAATTCATTATTATTACAGCTTCACTATAAATAAACAACACTTGTCATTGCTTTTCTAAATAACTTACATTTTAAGAAAAGAATTCAATAAAAGACTCACTTTAAAAGTAACTGAAGACTTCATTTGGTTTTGCGCAGTAACTGAGACGTGAAAGAAGATAGGAAGAGCAGTAAAAAGGCCGTTAATTAAGGAAGCTTCCACCCATGACTCGGAGGAGAGATTAATCTGCAAATTTACCCTCGAAAGATATCTGATACAGCTTATAATGAACTGTCTATATTTCTGAGATGAGGTATTATGTAGATTATTTACATTATTCGGAATATTGTCCTCATCTTTGTCGCCATATTTATTACAACGTTTCGGCCCTTCAGTATCTGTCTATATTTCTGAGATGAGGTATTATGTACACTATTTACATTATTCGGAATATTGTCCTCATATTTGTCGCCATATTTATTACAACGTTTCGGCCCTTCAGTATCTGTATATATTTCTGAGATGAGGTATTATGTACACTATTTACATTATTCGGACTATTGGTCTCATCTTTGTTGCCATATTTATTACAAAGTTTCGGCCCTTCAGTATCTGTATATATTTCTGAGATGAGGTATTATGTACACTATTTACATTATTCGCAATATTGTCCTCATCTTTGTCGCTATATTTATTACAACGTTTCGGTCTTTCAGTATCTGTCTATATTTCTGAGATGAAGTATTATGTACACTATTTACATTATTCGCAATATTGTCCTCATTTTTGTCGCCATATTTAATACAACGTTTCGGCCGTTGTATGCTCCGGCCTTCAAGGACACATGGCACAGTGGATAAAGGCGTTAGATAGATCCAGCGACAGGACCCAAAGCGTGTGAGTTCAATACCCGGTTAAAGCAGTGGAGAACTTGGAGAAGGGAATTAACAGGAGATAACTGATAACTGACATCCATTAAACATGGCACGTGGAACTAGAACAGTCTACTCCAGTGAGCGAAATAAAGGGTTCTGTTCAACATTTCAACCACCTGAACAAGGCCGGAGCGTACAACGGTCGAAACGTAATAAATATGGCGACAAAGATGAGGACAATAGTTCGAATAATGTAAATAGTGAGCTTATAATAACTTAACACTAATTCCTTTAAGAAATCATTGATGACAGACAAAAACGAAAAATATATTTAATCAGTTACTAGGTCAACTTTTGAAAAGGTTCATTGTGTGGTGCCAGACAAATTCTTCTCATCAGAATTCATCTTGCACATTTAGAAATCTACCATTCGCCCGTTTATTGAATATTATTGGCAGATATGGTTTGGTGCTTCTACTAAACATCACGAAATTTTTGACAAAATTAAAAATAGTGTCTGTAAAGTAATCGATCCTTACCTGGCATCTCGACTTCAGTCATTTTCTCAGCATGGGAAACGGAAAAGATCTAACAAATTCTGAAAAACAACAAATAGACAAAGTTGTTTAGTGAGGGAATGTTATCACTGGAGATATCAAAGGAGCTTCGTAGAAATCATCGATCGATGAAGAGGACTATTGGAAAAAGTAACTAAATTGCGGACTAGAAACAAAGAAAAAGGTTTTAAGAACTTGTCCCCTCGAGCGGAACATGAAATAAAGTGAGTTATAACGAAAACAGCCACTTTTAACCAGAGTTCAGATCTTTAGACAGGTTGGAATTGAAGGAGTCAAGATTGACAAATAGTGTTGAATACTTACAAATTACTATCTACCAAGGAATCTTCTCGGCAAACTCCTCTCAGTCAAGCAAATATTTTAAAGCATCAAAATTGGGCCAAGAAATAAATGAAAAATTTTCTAAAGTAGTCTTCACGGACGAATCTCAAGTGATACTCAATGGACCTGATTGATAGGTTAACCAAAGAATGTATTTTATCTAATATGTGCCTACAATGAATCAATTGTTACGTCTAGTGCGAGGAAAGCTGGTTCACTGTATTATGCTAGACAATTCTTCTCATCAGAATCCATTTTGCACATTAATAAACCTGACATTCGTCTGTGCATTGAATATGGTTGCCATATCTTGTCTGGTGTAACATAATTGTAGCACTATAAGCACTTTTGTATTAGAGTATGTATCTGTCTATATTTCTGAGATGAGATATTATGTACACTATTTACATTATATGGACTATTGTCCTTATCTTTGTCACCATATTTATTACAACGTTTTGGCTGTTGTACACCCCGGCCTTCTTCGGGTGGTTGGGATGTCCTCAAGGAGACATGGAACAGTGGATAAAGGCGTTGGTTTGATCCAGTGACAGGATCCAAAGAGTGTCAGTTCAATACCCGGTTAAGGCAGTGGAGAACTTGGAGAGGGGAATTAACAAGAGATAACTGATAACTGGCATCCATTAAACATGGCACGTGGAACTAGAACAGTCTACCCCAATGAGCGAAATAAAGGGTTCGACATTTCAACCACCTGAACAAGGCCGGAGCGTACAACAGCCGAAACGTAATAAATATGGCGACAAAGATGTGGTCCTAGTAATGTAAATAGTTAGCTTATAATAACTTAACACTAAACCTAATCTCAGTGGATGAGCTATAAATTTTCGGAACTCCGAGATAACTAACGCAGGGTTTATAGTCAGTTTATAAGATAGACATGCAATTTTTGTTATACCACCAAATTTGGGAAAACCAGCTTTGGACCCTTTCGGTACGGTAGTGAAATCAACCCTCCTTCGTTTCCGCAATCTAATACGCTAACGTTCAAACAACTTCGAATAGCTAAAATAACAAACTAAATAATAATAATGATAATGGTAATATTAACCGTTTCCTTATAAAGAAGTATCCGGCATTCATTTAATCACGACAAATGCCTGTTTCTGGAGAGTAACACTTTGCGCCTTCTTGGCCTCACGTTTTCCACTGACATGAAGTCGAGCGACTATATCGAGTCAATTGATAGGCCTACTGCAAGGAAGGTTAGTTCACTTTGCCGTGAAAAAATCATTTTCTCTCGCCAGAATCCATCTTGGACATTTAAAAATCTACCATTCGTCTGTTAGGCCCTTTGGTTAAGTTAGTGATATCAACCTTCATTCATTTCCGCAATCTAATCCTTTGACGATGAAACAGCTTCAGATAGCTAAAATAACAAGCTAAATGATAATCCGTTTCCTTATAAAGAAATATCCGGCTACTCCGTTTCCTTATAAGGAAATTCGTTGTCACTCGAAGTCTTCGGTTAAGGTGATCCCAAACGTGATAACTTGGATTCATGTCAGGATTTAAGGCTACCCATGGCAGTGACTTGATTCCTCGCGATTTTTCCCAGGCCTTTGCTACTTTGATCGTATGACATAGTGCTCCATCTTCTTAAAAAAAAGAAGACATTATTGTCAATCTGATTGGTCTCAAATAGTGAGAATAGTCTTTTCTCTAACATTTGACAGTATTATGGACCATTCAAACTATCATCAAAAAGAATCAGCTCAGATTTCCCTTCAAACCAGACAGCACCCCCCACACCATTACTCCAATCCCTCCATGTTTCACGGTCGTCTGCAGACATTCAGTATTCCAAGTCTCATTCTGATTTCTCCAAACATAAACCTGTCTCGAATTAGAATATTGGCAGAATTTACTTTCATTTGACCAAATTACAGACTGCCAAAATTCATAATATTTGCTCTTGAATTTTCTTGTCCAGTCTATACGCCTGTTCCTGTTAACCTCTGAAACTAAGGGCTTCTTTCTTGAAACTCTTCTTTGATAGTCTAGCTCTTTCAGAGTCTTTCGCACCGAAATATGGTGCTATCTCCATGCTGTTGGCGACATATTTGACTCTCTGGCGACGGTTTCTGATGACTTCCCTATTCAGTGCCCTTTTCTTTCGCTCAAACACGTTACTAGGTCTTCCTGAACGATGTTCTACACGATATTGTCCTTCTTCATTAATTTTGTTTGACAATATTATTAATCGTTTAATGATTAACCTGGAAAACCTAGCAATTTCTCTATTTGACTTGCTACACTGATACCATCCTATTATTTGCCTTTGTTGAAATTCACTAATTTACTTACTTCCACGAACTTTCATTGCAACATATATGTCAACTATTGTTCATATATGAGTGTAGCTTGATACTAACACGGTATTGTCTGAAAAAAATCAAGAGACGTTATTATACAAGCCAAAGTTACTGTAATCAAGTGTCTAAAAACTTATCTTAGCCAACTGTAGGTTTGAACGTATTGCAACTAGTGGGTAACAACTGGCCCATATATACGTGGTGCATAAAAAATACTTCTACAATTTTGGTGGTGGGTTCCTCACACCTAAACATAGGTCCTCAAACCATTCGTTTAGGAAGCAGGAACCATTTTTCCAAAAAACTATGCATCGAAGAAGATCGAGATCGGATTGTACTCCTAAACACGAAGAATGCATTCCACAGACTGAAGTAGACGATCCAGGTATCAGCCCACGCCAAGAGGCCCTAACATGTCCTATATCTCATAAGCCGCCTTTTGAAATCGGATCACTTTGCAGAACATGTGCTGATCGTTTATTGCGCAAAATACCGATATGTTGATTGTCTCTTTAGTCTTGTCTACGGATGAGGCAACATTTGGAAGGGATGAATTAATAAATTTACATAATTTACATAACCAACATTTGTAAGGATGATCGGAATCTTCACGCTTCAATAGAGCTAATCCGTTTCCTTATAAGGAAATATCCGGAATTCATTTAATCACTACAAATACCTGTTTCTGGAAAGCAACACTTTACGCCTTCTTGGCGTCTCGTTTTCCAATGACATGAGATAGAGTGACTATATCGAGTTAATTGCTACGACTATTACAAGGAAGGTTGTTTCACTGTTTTTATGCTAGAATCTTTTTTTTCTCTCGTCAGAATCCATCTTGTATATTTATAAATCTACCATTATAATGAATACTGTTTCAATATCTGGTCTGGTGTTCCTTCTGTACATCTTGAGATTCTCAATAAAATCCACAGATGGTTCTGGGATACAATCCGTCCTGATCATGCATATTGAGTTCAGTCACTTTCTTACCAACACGAAGTGGCTTCACTCTGTCTTTTCTAAAAATATAGTCATTGCAACTGTTCTTTGGCAAAACCAGCATTAGACTCTTTCGGTACGGTAGTGAAATCAACCCTCATTTGTTTCCACAATCGAATCATATGAGAATGAAACAACTTCGAATATCTAAAATAACAAGCTAAATAATAATAATGGTAATGGTGATAATAGCCTTTTCCTTATAAGGAAATATTCGGCATTCATTTAATCACCACAAATACCTGTTTTTGGAGAGCAACACTTTACACATTCTTGGCGTCTCGTTTTCCAATGACGAGTCAATTGCTACGACTATTACAAGGAAGGTTGTTTCACTGTTTTCATGCTAGAATCTTTTTTTTTTCTCTCATCAGAATCCATCTTGTATATTTATAAATCTACCATTATAATGAATACTGTTTCCATATCTGGTCTGGTTTTCCTTCTGTACATCTCGAGATTCTCAACAAAATCCAAAGATGGATCTGCATAATAAATCCGAAATTATGCCTACCATCAGGATGGCTGATGAATAAACTCCAGGGGATTATATCGGGTCAAAGGCTACGTCTGCTCCGATGAACGTCAGTTCACTATTTTCATGCCAGAATCTTGTTTCTCTCGTCAAAATCAATCTTGCACAATTACAAATCTACCATTATAATGAATACTCTTTCCATATCAGGTCTGGTGTTCCTTCTGTACATCTCGAGATTCTCAACAAAATCCCGATAAGTTATATCAACACGGTGGCTTCCCTTTGTCTTTTCTAAAAATATAATCATTGCATCTGTTCTGATGAGTCTTTCTATGGTGCCCCGACTGCATGAATTTAAGCGTGCTACTAGGTTGGCAATTTTACAGCTGAATTAGCTATACGCAGTCGCCAGTTCTACCCTAAAAGTTTCTTTTCTCGCACTTCTCACTCGTGGAAAGCCCTTCCGTTTTCGTGCTTTCCTTCGAAAATTTAAAATTTGTCAGCATAATAAATCCGAAATTATGCCCACCATCAGGATGATTGATGATAAACTGGCATCTAGACTTTAGTTACTTTCTCAATGCCGTGATGTGCCAGCCTCTGTCTTTTCTATATATATGTTAATAGCAGTTGCTTTCATGGGCTCTGCTCCGTGGTACTTTGGGTGCGTGAACTTAGGTGTACTACTTGGTTGGCAATTAGGTCTCATTGTTTTACTATTGTAACAGCTAACTGTAACGTAGTTGGCAAACAACACATGTATCCACACACTTAACTACATGTCACAGTACCATACCAAACTTAGTTCATGATGTAATGGTTTACGAGCTAGTCACGCAAATACGGAGCAGTGAACGCGGTCCTCACTGAGGGCTCTATAATTTTAGTCTTGTGCCGGATTAAGCTTCGTATTTATCGACAACTCGGCATTGACTAATGATGAAATTGTGATGTGAGAGTTAACGAGCCAGTTTCGTTGATGATAATTATTATGTAGTGAGTTTGGTTCGGACTAGGCGCTTCTGTTTTTGCAATTTAATGTCAACATTAGGCTAATCTGAATAAGAAAGGTCTCGAATTAAATTCGAATATAAAATACCATATTCTGAGCATGGAAGTCGGCCGAAATTTTACCGGATGGGAGTTACTCTCTTCTTGAAGTGTTCTTCGACAGAGATTCAATATGCTTCCAATGTTTGTTTTTTTTTTATCTTATTTTATTTAATTTTTTTAAATTTTATTTTTGTCTTTTTCAAAGCTGGTAAAAAAAGTTCAACATTATCACCTCCTGCACGCCATGCAGAAATCATTATCTTTGTTGGTAGTTCCAACACGTTGAAGATATCGAACAAATTCCTGGAGGAATTTTTGGAATTATAACCAGGATTGTTTGTCAAAGACAAAATTATAAATGAAAGGTGGCGTTAAGTGATAGAAAATCTCGACATTTTTTTTCCTATGAATAAAAGATTTTATCAAAACAATGCCAAAAATATTGTATGTCTGTATGTTCGCACGCTGTTGCATCTCTCTCTCTCTCTCAATATAATATATATATATATATATATATATATATATATATATATATATTATATTCAAAATATAGATGGGAAATATTCTTGATATTTTCTGGGTTTTATTCAGGCGATATATGGAAGGAGAATACAGTTATTTTATTTTTAAAAAACACAAAAAGTTTTCATTTGTTCTTGCAGCATTTGACATTAAGTTTATATGATTATCCATTTCTCTCTCCAACAATCATAAAATTTCCCGTATTCAAGGAAACCTGTTTGAAAGAAAGGTTACCGGCCAAATATACATTATTTAAATTACCCAACTCGGTAATCAACAGGGAACACAACGTTAGCATACACCCACCAAACGGAAAAATTTAAAAACATTGGAAAAGAATATTTTTCTACATATCTGAGATGAGATATTTTAATTATTTACATTATTTACATTGTTCGGACTGTTGTTCTAATCTTTATTGCCATATTGACGACGTTTCGACTGTAGTAAGCTCCGACCTTCTTCAAGATCTCTCTATATTTCTGAGATAAGGTATTGTAATTATTTACGCTATTTACATTCTTCAGACTGTTGTCCTCATCTTTGTTGCCATATTCTCGATGTTTCGGCCGTTGTATGCTCCGGCCTTCTTCAGGAACTGTCTGTATTTCTGAGATGTGGTATTGTAATTATTTACGCTATTTACATTGTTCGGACTGTTGCCCTAATCCTTGTTGCCGTATTCACGACATTTCGGCCGTTGTATGCTTCGGCCTTTCTCAGGATCTGTCTATATTTCTGAGATGAGGTATTGTAATTATTTACACTATTTACATTGTTCGGACTGTTGTCCTAATCTTTGTTGAAATATTCACGACGTTTCGGCCGTTGTACGCTCCTCATTTTTTTCGTGATTAGCATTTTGTGCTGAACCCTCAAGGGCACCAGGCCCACTGGATAAAAGCGTCGGTTGAATCCAGTGACTTGAACCAAAGGTGTCTGAGTTCACTACCTGGCCAGGACAGTGGTGAATAAAAACTTGGACAGTTGACTTAAATGGAGATAACTGAGACATACGGCAAAGGCATGGCCCGTGGAACTAGAAAGATCTACTCTGAGGAATGAAATAAAGGATTCACTTTGAAATCTCAATCGCCTGAAGAAGGCCGGAATATACAACGATCGAAATGCCGTGAACATGAAAATAAAGATGAGGACAATATGTATAATGCATATGTATAATGTAAATAAAGATGAGAGCAATATGTATAATGTAAATAATTGGAAAAAAAACCAATAACATACATTCATCAGCTCATCATATTTGAAAGAATGCTTGCTGACCATATATCTCTCTCTATATATATATATATAATTAGATGGATATGAAATAATCATTATTAAATAATTCATCAAGTCTAGAAGAAACCTCAACAGAATGCACTGAACTGTCGTTTCGTACTATATTTGGGACGCATCAGCAGTGCGCATCCTTACTGAGAATTGAAACCTTTTATTTAAAAAATATATATATATATATATATATATATATATATATATATATATATATATATATATATATATATATATATATATATATATATATATATATATATAATGGATTATATCTGACAAATATATTAGCATATATATATATATATATATATATATATATATATATAATGGATTATATCTGACAAATATATTAGCATAGTTTATACGTTATTTTTATGGATACAACTTATTTCAGTAAATGTTCTTTTTAAATAAAACAGTATTAATTGCATTTACATTTCAGCCCCAACGAGCTTCCGATTCAGCAAAGTTCAAATTACTGCTTATAAACACACATACTCGAAGACCTTTCTCCATAATTAAATTTTGCTCCGTAATTTGCGCTTTTCTTAACCGGAAATCCACTCTGGCTCAATGCTTAACATCATATGAGGCCAAATAACGGTTCCCTTGAGGGAGACATGTTCAATTCCTTCTCGGAAAACGCATATTTTTGACGAGATTTCTCGAATATTCAAGCCGGTAAATATATTTAATAATGTTTAATTAAAAACAGAGTATTTACTCAAATAACTTTTGTCCATAAGAATAACCTATAAACAGAATATATATATATATATATATATATATATATATATATATATATATATATATATATATATATATATATATATATATATATATATATATATATATTAAAAATATACATTTGATACGCCAGAGCAGTTATGAATGTACGAGATTCATGGAAGATTGAAGTGTATAAGCAGTAAATTCGGGCATTCCTACCGAACGCTCCTTTGTGGCCGATTGCTAAGGCACGACAGCGTAAATGACGGTTCCGTATAGGATGCAGGTTCGAATCCTGTCAAAGGACGAATATTTTCTATGAAAATTTCTCGGACATTCAGGCTGGTAAATATTATTTAATACTGTTTATTATAAACAGAGCATTTACTTAAATACTTGTATCTGTAAAAAAAGAACGTTAAACATAAAAATGTCTTTAATAATATATATATATTTGGTTGGATAGATGTGAATTTGTGACCCTATGTTTCACGCTTTAGCGATCGTCAGACAAACTGATTAATTTTTTAAAAAATTTGGGTTTATATAGATTGCGTGTATTGGTGTTAATGTGGAAGTGGTGGGGGAAACTTCGGCGTTTTATCATTCATCGTACTAACGCAAACATCGATGTATGCAGACACATATACATACTTGGTCGTCCGTCGGGACTCATACATATATAAACATATGTGGGCAGTTTCGGATATGACATATGTATGTATACGGGTGGTGTTGTGTCTATACATACGCATTTGTATGTTGAAATGTTGAAATTTAAAGAATTTAAAACTCTCATCTATCCAACCAAATATGTTAGCTCTATCTCTGATATTGAGCGCTTTCTAATAAGTACCGCGCATATAATATATAAATAATTATACATATATATATATATATTTATTTATATTTATATACACTTTTCACACACACACACATATATATATATAGATAGATAGATAGATAGATAATACCAAATTGTAATTGGCAGGGTTTATCCCAAAAAGGACTTCAATCTAATGAGAGCTCGATGCAACTTAGGGAGCAATTTATAATGATAAATTAAGAAAACAATTTAAAAATCCATCTCGGTTATATATTTTATTTTGTGAATATTGTGATTTACATCTTCAAAATAAACAGTATTAAAAACATTTACCGGCCTGAATGTCCGAGAAACATTATAAAACAGTGCATTGAGTTAAACATTTGTATCTATAAAAAGAATGTATAAACATAAAAATGTCTTAAAAATAATTGTCGGACTTTCTCCATTTTATAATGTGTGACGTCATTTGTTTACATTTGGATACGCTTTGAGCAGATATGAATGTACGTGAGAGATTTATGGAAGATTGAAATTTAAAAGCAGTAAAATCAACCATTTTAGTTCCGATTCTCCATTCTAAATTCTGTTAAATTTATTCAGGCTAAATGACGGTTCCATATAGGATATAGTGTTCGATTCCTGTCGGAGAACGAATATTTTCTATGATAATATCTCGGATATTCATGCCGGTAAATATTATTAATACTGAGCATTTATTTAAATATTTGTATATATAAAAATAATTTATAAAAATGTTTTTTTTTTTTATTTATTTATTTATTTATTTATTTATATTTATATATATATATATATATATATATATATATATATATATATATATATATATATATATATATAATAAATAACAACAATTTTTTTTTATTTGTAGTTGAAGCCATAAAATTATAATTGTTGAAAACATTTAGATTTAGGTATTAAATAACCCATAGATTTTTATATAGCTTTAAATGAAATCAATCTACTAACCAATCATTTTAATATAATCTACATTAATTTTTAAAAAGTGTGAAATACAAAGAAAAGCAGTATATTATTATTATTATTATTATTATTATTATTATAAAAGATTATAATAAAACATGTTGAAATCACTACACAAAAGCTTTCATGTTTCAATACTTTAATTGTACTTCTTCAGGCGACGGTAAGTAACAGGTGATCCAATGATTTTTAATGAAATTAAAAAACAATTTCTTAGATCTTTTCCGAAAGTTAGTGAAGGAACAGAAGGTCAGAATTAAAATTAGACTTGTAGGTATGCCTGATTAACCAATCAAATGTCAGGTCTACGCTACGTTGTAAATTAAGCTCTGAGTGTGAAGGTGAGTTATTTTTCATGTAATATTAAACCGGAAAATAGACAGGCCGTCATTGGCGATTCCAGAAAATATGTCAGAGACAAATGTATCGTGATTGTAGACAAATATGGCATGTTCGAGTTTTTATATGTGTGTGTGGGGGTAAATGTGTATTTGGGCAGCAATACTTCTTTTATACAACTATCATTAATGACGACTGCCTGGGTACTTCCAATTCAGCTTTTGGTCAGTTTTTCTTGCATTCGTATAAGTGATTACATATAATATGTGCAAAAACTGTCCGGATTTTTTATATATTCGAGCCATAGATATAATGGGATGGCCAAGGAAACTTTCCAAAATCTGAGCAGAGTATTGCGAAACAGGAGGATTTATTTGGTAACGAAAAAAAAAAGAATACTGAGCTGTTACCTGACATCTGTCCTCCGTTACGGCTGCGAATGTTGGACGATTTCCTCAAAGATGAAGAAGAGACTCGAGGCAATGGAGATGTTGTTCTAAAGAAGGATGCTACGGATATCATGGACCGAGCTTGTGAGCAACAGTTAGGTCTTAGAGATGATTCAAACAAAGAGTATACTTAACATTAGGAAGAGGCAGCTGAAGTTTATGGGACACATAATGAGGAAGAAGGCCTAGCGAATCTGATACTCACGGGACGAATTTACGGTAAGAGAGACAAGAGATGACACCGCATAATATACTTAGCGACTTTAAGCAAGTAGATGATAGAATGTGGTCTGGTGGAGGTGACAGAGGGAAGGAAGCGAGCTGCAAGGGATAGAGGGAGGTGGAGAGTATGAATCGCCTACGCTCTGAAAAACATGGGATTTCAGAAAAGAAAATGACTTTTAATTTAAAATTATCAAAATTTTTTTTTTTCTTTAAATTTTTAACCAGCCTGTGTTAAATTCTTTTATAAATACTTCTAGAATTATAGGAATGTATCATTTTCCAAACACGGTCAGCACATTGTGGCCGTGTTTATAGTTGATGTCATTGAGGGTTTTTTCTTTTCGTTGTTATTATCGATGCTTTCATTATTTTTAGACTTGTTTACTTATGGGTGAGGCTCTTATACTTTTATTTTCTTTCATATTTTGGATTTTCTTTAGGTTTCGTAAAAAGTATTTAAATATGGGTTCTAATTGATCGGAGAGGTCTAACCTGAAATATATGAGGTTTAATAATTGTTGCAGCCTTGTTAGGGCTAAAAATAAAGAAAAAAAAGATTGATGCATTTAAAGAAATAAATTTTTTGGAAATTGTAGTAATAAAAAATTTTTGTGCAGAGTTTAAAAAAAGAATGTTCCGTTGAAACTGTCATGCTCACTGCTTAAACTTATACATTCTCAAATTAAAATTACCTGCTCCTTTTTATAGCATAACCATCCATGAATTTGGGTAAATTTTTAACAGTTTTTTCTGTTTATATATTTTCTTCATTCATTTCTATCTATCTATCTGTTGTGGCCTCTGTTAAATTTTTGTCGTATAAAGAGAGGAATTGAGTTAAACAAAAATTATTTATCAGAAACAGTTTACAAATTTAAATATTTTTTTACGAAAATGTTTCTAAGAATGTTTCGGTCCAACTCTTGACTACTGGAAACTTACCAATCTAAAAGGCATTACCTGCTCCTATTTATAGCTGGGATAGTCCAGCGTACGTGGGTAAATTACCATAACAATAATATAATACAAAATATGGAAAAAAAATGAATGAAGAAATTACAATCTGTGTCTGGAAGAGGAACGGAAACTAAAAGAATTAAAGAACGTTAATACTTCAAAAAACAACAAATGCAATGAAATGATTTCCAACTGATGGCATTCATTTCGAAAAACGTGAAAAATAACTCCAGCATAGGAGCGTCAAAGGAACAAACAACAGCCCATTTTGAAAATACCGCTGCGTTAAACAGCCTGCTAATAGGTAAACAATCAACATATGTTATTTTATCCTTAATAAAGAACACTTAAAAGTATATAAAATTGAACATTCCTATATCCATACCTCTATTGCATACATAAGAAAAGAACTGTACAAATCACACACGTATAAATATATATTTTGGGAAATGGATTAAATCCAACATATACTAAATGCATTTGCTTAAAAGTTATTTTTAATGGATACTTATATGTCAGTAGATGCTCTCCTTTTTTTTTCGTATTTATTAAAATGCATATTTATTTATTTACATCTGTCGGCTTGAATATTCGGAAAAAATGAAAGAAAAAAATAGAAAAAGTCTGGCGGAATCGAATTCAAAATTGAATATTAGATTTGACGTTCCCTTTATTCCATTATCGGCCAATATCTTTTTAATTTTAATCAAATAAAGCCAAATAAATGTAGTAATTTTTTAAATTATGGTTCCTGATTTCAAATTAACGGAATATATTTTCAAACAGATTTCAAATCCTTTTAGTCGTTCCAAAATTTATTTTTTTTTCTTTAAAAAATGTCGGATTTAATCCATTTCCTAAAAAGTTGTTCTTTGTTTCAATAACTGACATCCTCTTCCTTATTTTTCAGTAATATATATATAATATATATATATATATATATATATATATATATATATATATATATACATGAATTCGATAAATAATATTTTTTTTGTCTGATTGATATATTAAATACTTGGATCTTCGTCCCTATAATTCGTAGAAAACCCATTTTAATAAATTTTCCATGCGTCAAGATTCATTCATTGAATTGAAACTGTAAAATTAAAATTTGTCATTTATATATATATATATATATATATATTGTGTGTGTGTGTGTCTGTGTGTGTATGTATAGATAGAAAGATATAAAAATGATGAGAGAGACGAATATCACATAAATATCAAAATAAATTATTGCTTACACACAGATACACAACACACACACACAATATATATATATATATATATATATATATATATATATATGTATGTATGTATATCTTCAAATAATAGGAAGGAATAGTTAGATTTATAATTCAGTATTTTTTAGAAATTATTCTTATTAAAAAACAAACTTATGCACTGGGAAAGTATGGCATAATAAATAATTTTTTTAAAAATTATATATATATATATATATATATATATATATATATTAATAAAAATAAAATTTGTTAGATGATTGGTGTTAATTTATTTTAAAACGAGATTTGTTAGATGAACCTTTTTTAATTGTTTTATTACGCGTCATTTATATGGTTTCACCATCTGACTTTTTTTCTCTTTTTTTTCATCTATATAAGTTTTCATATAATTTTATTTATGTAACCTAAATATAAGAGAGTTGTTTTTACAAAGAAAAGTCTTTATATCCATTTTTTCTTATATCCGGGTTTGGTCTTATTTTATATACATTAACACAGGCTCTAATTTGGGACCAGAGAAAATTCTTTTATATCCCGGGACCAATTATATCCGGGTTTGGTCTATTTTATATACATTAACACAGGCTCTAATTTGGGACCAGAAAAAAAAAAATTTATATCCGGGTTTTCTTATATCCGGTTTGGTCTATTTTATATACATTAACATTTTTCTAATTTTCAAACCAGAGAAAATAATCTTTATATCCGGGTCTCTTATATCCGGGTTACATGTATCTACATTTATTTATTTCATTGATTTGTTTATGAAGTTTTTTGAATGTGTGTGTATAATATAGTGTGTGTGTGTGTGTGTGTGTGTGTGTCCGCCTGTTGGTCTTACATGAGAATTTAAAAATAATTCTCTGAAACCCGTCACGCTGTCCTCCGGCGTAGCACGCTGAAACCAGGTTGTTTAATCTCGACCCTAGATCTCGACGCTGTGTATCTCTTTCTTCGCAACTATTGTCGTTACCCAATCGCCCACCCCGCGACGCCTGTATACAGTTCGAAGTACCGTTCCTTGCGTTTTAACGAGATTTTCGCTCTGTTTTTCTCATTGGCCCATGAGTGCGATCATCTAAATTGATTTAGATATCCGCAGCGAACAGAACGTTATTTTTGTTCTTTTATTTGATGCTGTTTTTCTTCTTTTCTTTTTTTTTTTTAAATTATTATTATAAAACATGCCTATCCGCACACGTAAAGTAACTTTTTAGTTCTTCACTCTACAGCACTTTTAACGAGAAACAAATCGTTTTCAGCTTCGGTCTGGATCTATTCCCTTATACAATTTACTTTTTTTTTTCTTTTATCGTCTTAATTCCTCATTTAAGATTAGCTGCGAGAGATGAATTTAAAAGTTTCATTCTTGCTGCAAACAACAACCAAAAAAAAAAAGGGAATTATAAGAAAATCCATCATTTAAGTTTTAATCCGAAGTATTCAACTTCCTGTTTTATTTTATATTTATACTATTTTAAATAACATATCCCTTGAAGATGTAGGCTGTCCTCAAATTAAATGTCCTTATTTTCTATGGATTTCCTTGACTTATTTGGAAAGATAGCGACAAAGGAACCAACTCAGGGTACGTGGCGTGATGGGTCTTAGGAGTAAAGGTCTGAACTGATGGAACTAGAGAATGTAGTTAACCTGAACACCTGTCATGAAAATAACGGTAGAGTAGCAAAAAGTTCGTAATGTGTCGACTAAGGGGAAAGAGGTTGTAGGGGGAAAACAGTGACCAAAAAAGAGGAGCTATAAGAAAATCCATCAATTTAGTTTTATTCGAAAGAAGACTTCCTATTTTGTTTTAATTTTTACCATTTTTAAATAACATATCCTTTCAAGCAGTAGTCTCCTTCCAAATTAAGGTTCCTTAATTTCTATGGATTCCCAAACGGTAGAGTATTCGTAATGTGTCGACTAAGGGGAAAGAGGTTGTAGGTGGAAAAACAGTGACCAAAAAAGATGAGCTATAAGAAAATCCACAATTTAGTTTTATTCGAAAGAAGACTTCCTATTTTGTTTTAATTTTTACCATTTTTAAATAACCGTCCTTTCAAGCATTAGTCTCCTCCCAAATTAAGTTTCCAATTGGATTCCCATGACGTCAACACCTGTCATGTCTAACCGTATCGTCACCCCGTGGCCTCTCCTATCCTGTCTATCCTGCGACGACCAATGTGACTTGGTATTGGTCGCGGCACCAAATGTGACGTTCTAACCTTTGCTGATTCGGATGGGAATCTGTTTAGATTCGGTATCAGCCTTGTCGCTCCCAGCTCGCCTCCAACGTCTGGTTACCGAAGTAACTGTTTTGATTTCTAGTCTAACCTACCCACGTTGTGATTTGATCTTAGGTAGACAAAATCAATCAGTCGCCTGACCGCAATGCAAGTCGAGTCCGAACAAGGGTAATACCGCACAAGTATATGTAAAAGAAAATAAAGTAACAACTCGAAAAGTTCAAATGTGTTAAAAAAGAATAACAATATTTTATATCTGGTTGCTGAATACAGGACTGATTCTTTCTCCCAACCCGCTTATATGGATTCGTGACACTTTGTGTTTGTTAGGCGAGTCTTAACATCTTAAGTTGTTTTTTTTTTTTAAGAAAATGGTTTTTGGTGTATCTTCAGGCGATATTCGTAAAACTTGTTTTGGTGGTGTGAGTCTAAGTCGTTCTTCAAAAATAAATTGTTCTTGGTTAGAAGTTGAGGTCGTGATTGCGTGGAATCTTTCAGTCAGCTTTCTGCGAGGCGGGTCTCAGAGCTCACAGCTCAACTCTGTCTGCGTCTGCAACTGCTCTGTGTTACTCAACTGCAACTGCCTCCTGTCTCCTGAACCCCAACTGCCGTCTTGCTCGCTGCGACTCTGCTTATATGGACGCCGACCAAAACCGGTTGGGCCTGTCGGGGTTTGAGGTTCCTTGATAATTCTAAATCCACAATAAGGGTTTTCTTTGTTTTCGGTCAGGAAAATTTATTACTTTCCATTTTTGGAAGTCCTTACTTTCTACTTTAAAGGGAATCGTCCTCCCAAATTCTTCCTTTCTCATATTGGTATCTCACACATAATCCCCAGAGGGGCGTCAACAGGTTTCCCCTCTCTCTCACAGTGGCATCTCACACCAATCCCTTCAGGGGGCGTCAACAGGCCTCCCCTCCTTCTTCATATGATTACCTTCGCCTACCGCTCACGCCACCATTCAGCCAATGAACGCTCAGCAGCGTGGGTGTTTGGACTAGCCTCGGTTTAAAAAATCTTGCTCAAAAAAAAAAAAAATTATCTTTTTTTTTTTTTTTTTTCTTTTTTTTCTTCTTCCCGACAACAAACCCTTAGACTCTTATCTTATCCGAAATGTCATCTGGAATTCATCAACGAGATTTTCGCCAAAATCAAGTGGGTGGTCAATTGGACGATTTTCCGCATTCTGTC
This sequence comes from Acanthosepion pharaonis, assembly GCA_903632075.3. Classification (NCBI taxonomy): domain Eukaryota; kingdom Metazoa; phylum Mollusca; class Cephalopoda; order Sepiida; family Sepiidae; genus Acanthosepion; species Acanthosepion pharaonis. The sequence goes on along the minus strand of CAHIKZ030001374.1, from coordinate 35,528 downwards.
GCCAATTATCTGTTCCGATAAAATAATTTTTCTATCATAGCCAGCTCTGACATAAAACAGGTGCCTTTTCAAATGATATCTCCGCAGATAGTTAATGGTTTAATCTTTCCTTCTTTGTAACTTGGGGTGGTCCAGCGGACATTTTTTTTTCGGTCAGTGCCCTAATTAATTTTATCTCTTAGCATTCTGTTTTGTAGGCCACTTGACCAATTTGAAATTTTCATTATTGCCATGGGCAGATTGGCTATATTTTATTCGCCGCCCCGTAACATAAATCAAATTAAATCCGACAGATCCGAGAACTTACTTTTTTCGCTAATGAAAATAAAATCTTTACCACTTTTCTTTAGTTAAAAAATAACATCGCTCAGTGTCTTTTCGTGATAGCTTCTTATCACCTAATTTAATTCTCGCCTTTTTTTTTTTTTTTTTTTCTAGCAACCCTAAATAGTGTCACATTTAGTAGATAATAAAAAATAACAATATACAGCACTATCTTTTAAAAAAAAAAACAAGTAAAAAAAAACTAATCAAGAAAAAGAAAAAATATAATTCAACAAAGAAGACGAGATTTTTATTAAAAGAAAAAATAATTTCTAACCGTTTTGAATAAAATATTTTAAAATATTTGTTAAATAACATTATTAATTACATACTGTGCAATGCTTTTACAAATAATCACTTGTAATTTGCATGTATATTTAACTTTGAAATATAGCGTTCTAAATATTACCAATAACGATTTAAAAAAGGTTCTGACATATAAATTTTAAATAATTGTTTGAGAATGATGGATGGAAAAAAAATTATTTGATAATGACGTATCTGTCGACAATATAATTTTGTAGATAGTCGAAAGTACTCATTAACAAAATCCAAAACAAAACGTTATCACAACAGTTCATCCAATTTAAATACAGTAAAAATGAAGTATAAAGATTGAGCATCTTTTAACATAAAACAGAAACATAATTAAATTTATTTTTTCTGCTTTATTTTGTTTTAAAAGATTAAATGATGTTTTGATAATTATAAAACAATCAGTCACTTTTCTTCCAAACACAATAGAAAAATCTCTTCAAAAAGAAAATTATTCAATTCTCTTGGGTTTTATTTCAATTACAATATTAATTGTCTATCTCATATCTTAGTAAAAGATATTCAGACATCAATTTAAAACCACGTAATTAATGGTAAATTTAACAAGAACCCGCTTAACGTCAGGCGACAAAAAGAAATCTTCATTCCTGGGAAATGGCAGGCATGTTCTCCTTCCTCATTATTTCGCTAAAAATTCCATACCCTGTTTCAAACTGAAAATTAAAAAAACAAATTTTATTTTTTGTTTTTATTTATTTTATTAATTAAGGATAAACAAAATTTTTTAATTATTTTTTTAAAAAAATTTTTATTCTCATAGCACGTTTGAAATTTAAGTTGCAATTCATTTTTTAGGTTTCTTCAGTTATCTAATTATTTAGCAATAGGTTTTAGCGCCTTTTTCAATTGAAAAACACATAAAGAAATTCTTGAAAAATACAAATTAATTGTCGTGATTATTTAATGAAAACTTTCAGAACTTATTAAAATTTGAATGAATTTATTTTTATTAATGTTTGGTTTTTGAAAAATATGGTAAAAATATTTTTGAAATGTTTTATTTAAATATTTAATTTTTTTGAAAACTTTAAAATTAAACGCCATAACTCTTAACTCTGTACATTTTTTTAATTAAATGATTTAGAGCACTGAAAAACATGTAAATCAACAATTTTTTCTGTAAGTTTTAAAGGTAACAAATTTAACTTTATGCTCTGAATTTTAAAATTAAAAAAAATAAAACTAAAATATATATAAATTTAAAAAACGGGCTTGATTTTTTAAGAATAATATATATTATTAAACTTTTTTACTATCGTTTCAAATTTTTTTGGTTCAAAAATGAATTTTAAAGAATTTTTTTTTTTTTTTTTTAAATTTATTTAGTTATTAATTTTAAATGTTTTAAAAATTAAGTTTAAACTGTATTTATGAAATGCTCTTATTATTCTTATCTATGTTTTCAAAGATAATAAAAAAAAACCCCCAAAAAAAAAAAATTATATTTAAAATATTTTTATTATGTCAAAACGTATTAAAATGTCTCCGATTAATATGGATGCACATTGCTGAAAAAAATAGATTATAAAAATAAAATTTCCCATGGAAATGTATTTATCTGTTTCATTTATCTAATTTTTGATTAAAGTTATTTAACATTTATTGTCTCAGTTAAAATTTAATAATCTGACGATATATAAAACCGTTAAAAATATATAGTTTTATAATAGGTGAACGCAATAACTTTAAGGAATTTGCTTTTTGATCAGACATCAAAAATTGGGGAATCAATTTCATTTTTTCTTAAATTAAATGTTATTTGTATTCCTGACGTCTCCGATCAAACGTAAGGTTAAAAAGAATGGAATTGATTTTTTTATTTATGGTACTAACCTTGTTCATTTTAAGAAAAATTTGTCTTCCAGTACTATCATTTGAGGTAAATTCTCCTGACGTAAACATATTTTGATATATGTCTGTTCCTTTTCCGAAAAATCAATTACCACGGTTGGACATTTCTCTTTAATTTTGTTTTTCTGCTAAATGTAACTAATCTTCATTTAAAAACCAAAGCATTTTTTTTCTGTTCTAATTTTCGTTGAATATTCTTTTAGAAATATTAACCATTTTTTATATTTTTAAACAGAAAATTTAATTTTTTTGTTACAAACCGCCAATAATGAGTTCCATGGTTGATTTTATTTCAATTTTGATGACCAAACAAGATTTTTGTCCAAACTTTCAGACGTCGTAAAAGGATATTTTTCTTTTACTTCTCAAAAATACTTTTTCGTCTCTTTTCCTTATTAATAATCTTAATGATTTATAAAAAATTATTTTAAAAAGTTTACCAAGAATCAGTATGTCTTTTTTTTTTTCTTTATCCTTTTTAACGTCATCTAGAATACAAAAATTTACCCATTCCATTATGACGATAAACTGCATCCGCACCCTTGGTAAAACGATAAACTTCTTCCAACAGCCAGACGTATGATCAGGAGGTTTTAACGAGCGTTATGTCCACCTCTTAATTGCTGGTCTTCCAGTCCACATCTGACCCGGGGTCCAGCACCTGTTATCCCATATATATAATATAATTACCCCGAAAAGAGAGGTAAAAAAGCATTATAAAATTGTTTAAAATAAGTTTTAATACGAGAAATACTTTGTAAAAACTGTAATACCAAAACATTCCTTATTAAAGCTATTCTTTTTGAAAAAAAATTAAAAGTTGCTTTTTTGTTGATAAAACCAAAGTATATACCATTTTAAAAAAAATTTATATGTTGTCGGCATATAAATGATCCATTGGGTTTGATATGCAGTAAAACATATAACAAAACAAACAAAATATCAATATAATTTACGAACGTAACGTCTCGTGCAGTAAACGCCTATGCCAAGTTTATAAAATCATATTATATCGATATATATATTTTACGTTTATAAACATCGATATATTTTACGCCATCTGACACATTATACAAAGCAGACCTTTAAACTTTAACAGTTTATGATGTGACAGTTCAAATATATATATATTTACAACATATAAAAAAAAAAAAGAAATCGAATATGGCTAAAAATGTTCTAAAATAGTCCTTCGGTTTAATAAACCATAAAAAAAACATACAAAGACAACAATATCAGTGTAACATGTATAAAATGTTTATTCTTACAATATTCTTCCGGTCATATATTGTCGAAAGGCGTTTTTTAGAAAGAAAGACATCAACAATTATAATTTAGACTTAACACTTAATTTATTTACGTCGTCTGTTGAATTAACTTAGCCAGTGGGGTCGCTTTCTCACCCCACCGACTAGCAGCTTAACATTATATATATATAAAAATAAATATTGTATATATTTATATATATATTTATAAAATATAAATTGAAAAGGTCAGAACAAAAAAAGATGTAAAAAAAAAATATTTTAAAAATTATTCAAAGTGATGATAGTTCAATCAACGTTTTGCGTCCTTTCAGTGGTCTTCATTTAAAATGAACACGAACGCAGAAAGTCTTTAAGTTAAAATTTTTGCATAGATTCACGTCATTCTTGATTAAATAGGAATTTAGAATGAAATCAGAGAAATGGACTTTGCAAACAAATGTTTTATGCAAATTATATATGGTGAAATTATATCCGTGGAGAATATTTGTAGAAAACCATCGACATTTTGAAAACATTGAAAAATACAAAACAAATGATTAAAAAACAAATGAAACAACAGCAAATAAATTTTCCCGGAAAATAGAGTCCCAGATATATTTCTATTTCTCGTCTCGTTGATAAAGGACAAACTTGTGTTTGAAAATTATTAATTTAAAAATCTTTCCCATCATGTTTCCATTTGGTTTTCAATTTTAAATAAACAATAAAAATTATTATATATATATATAAATGTTATATTTTTTGTTATTTTTTTCTATAATTTCATTTAAACGAACCTTTTATATATATATATATATATATATATATTTATTAAAGACATTTTTATTTATGTTTAACGTTGTTATTTTATAGATACAAGTATTTAAGCAAATGCTCTGTTTAAGATAAACAGTATTAAATAACATTTACCGGCCTGAATGTCCGAGAAATTTTCATAGAAAATATTCGTTCATAGACAGGATTCGAACCTGCATCCTATACGGAACTGTCATATACGCTGACATGCCTTAACCACTCGGCCACCATGAACCTTATGGTAGACAAGGTCGAATTTACTGTTATAAACTACAATCTTCCATGAATCTCGTAGCATTCATAACATTCATAAACAAATGCTCTAAGAAATGGACATGGTCCGACAATTTATTTATTATCATTAATGTAAACAAATGACGTCATATGTTAAGAAATGGACAAGGTCCGACAATTTATTTATATAAATACATTTTTTATATATATATATATTTAACGTTATTATTTTATATATATATACACAAATCATAAACACAAACATACTTTATATTTAACCACAAATGCTATTTATGTAGAACGAATATTAAACTACTGGCAAAATCAAACACAATAGATACTTACCAGCACACACAACATATATATATATATATATATATATATATATATATATATATATATATATATATATATATATATACACTAAGTTCTTATAACACAACAGTATATATGTATAAATGACGAATATGCATACAAATACTAGCAAAAAACACCCGTACACGCAATACACAAGATGGTGCTAGATCCAAGAAGTTACAGAGGTCATAAATAGATAAGAACTTACACCTCCTCCCTTCGCCCTTTCTCTGACTAATCCTAATTGTTTTATTAACCTTTAAGTAGGAGTATACTTTCGCCAGAAGTCCGTGAAAAATTTGGATTAGTACAACACACAAACGACCCTGTGCACATGTTAGTACTTCGTATGTCTATTCTAAGTTTGCAGATTGACCACAGATTCTCGATTGGATTTAAATCAGAAGAGATTCCATGCCCGCTGATGGTACTTTGATTTAATCAATGTTAAGCAGGACAACTAATCGACAGACGAGACTACAGTGTCTGGCCGTGGTAAAAATCTGATGCAATCAACGATGACGCAATATCTTTCAAGGCCAAACAAATTTCATCATACACCCCGAAAATAGATTAATATTACTGCAAACCACTGCAAATGACCTAATCTGAGGATATATATATATATATATATATATATATATATATATATATATATATATATATTCAAAAAAACTAAATAACGTAAAACAAACACTAATCAACAACGGCTTCTCTAACCACTTTATAGACCATCAAAGTATACTATTTCTCCCCGAATTAAGTAACAACGTTAGTCAACAGTCACAAATTACATAAACATGTATTAAAAAAAACAACAAATGACATTAACTATAAACAAGACGAATCTTCACTAAAACATATTATAAAGGAATACCCCAATTGACCCAAATAAAAAAAATCAAATTATCTATGATAAAAAATTTAAGACAGTTAACCTTATCCTCAAAAATAACAACCCGCCAATTAATTCAAAATTACAAAGAACGAACATTATCTATGAGTTCAAAAGCCCCTTAAGGAACTGTGTTCCTGATCAAAGCGGACTCATAAATAATTACACCGGTTACACAACCACATGCTTATGCAGACGTCTTATGTTACACCTATCTGATCACAGCTCCATTAGAACCCATTTAAACACACACATAAACTTACCAGACACCATTAGAAATATACTAGTAGAAAAAACAAATATTATAACTTCATACACTAATGCAAGCTTTAATAATAAAAAAGAAAAAGCAAACTCTTAAGAATATTAACTACGAATAAGGCCACAATGTGCTAACCGTATTCGGAAATTAAAAACATCCCTACCACACACTAAGACGTACACATAATCCACACACTCAGTTGAGCTGAAAAATCATCCTTGATAATGGCTAAAGGTATTGCCGAAAGCGCTCGGAAATATAAAACATTTAGACAGTTCTTACACACCCTTTGTCCAGAAAAGAAAGCTCTTGTCAGAACACAAGAAAAATTAAATAAAATCTTAACCATAATACCTTGTCTGTCGTTTTTAATGAAAAAAATATATATATAAGGATTGCAAAAATAATGACGTAAGAATGTCGTTTTTTGACGTAGAAAAGTACGTCAAAAACGACATTATTACGTCATTATTTTTGCACCAACCTTATATATATATATATATATGTTTTGTGTGTGAATATCTTTTCTCATTGTTAAAACAGCCGTTTATCATCAAGCAAGGGTGAAAAATCGTTATAGACAATAACAGGTAAAACATTGATTCATCAACTCAGTAATATCTTTGCTTCGTTAGTGGAACTTTTTTATTTAAATTTGAAAAATATAGTTGAAACGTCTGGCAAACATAATGAGGTAAGAAGGCGTGGAGAATTTAACACTCAAAAGACAACTGGAGATAATGAGAAGCAGTGGAAACAACGAATAGAAAAAAAAACTATGGAAGACAGAACAGGGACAAAAGGAGATGGTAAAGTGTCAAACGTACCTTAGTCGTGGAGAACAGTGATCTTCCACGTCCTGTAGGGTCATGGCATATGAAAAAGAAATCTACGCTTGAAACAAAGAAACAACTGCTGAACTGGTATGTCTCTATACATCCTTCTGTATGGCAGAGAAAAGTGGGCCTTTTTCTTTTTTTTTTCAGTTGAAGAAGCGCCTGGTATCGACGGGGATGCTGTTCTACAGAAGGATGCTGAGAATGCCATGGACTGAACATGTAAACAAGGAGGAATTAGTAAAAGAGAATGTGAATTAAAAGAGTAGTTGTACTTACTGTTCAACTGGGCTTATGACGGAAAGATATATGCCAATGACATCTGAAACGTCAAAAGTATACAAAGACGACACAACACGTGGTAAATTCAACAACATTTTTATTTAATCACCCTGCCGGATCCGTCTTGATCCCAGAATTCCCCAGTAGGACCGGAAGTCCTTCCAGTCATAGTCATCATCATGATTAAGAATGTTGTTATAACATCTTTCTCTTAAGGCAGTTTAACTTATTTATTAAATTATTGATAATTTTTTTCCAAATTACAAAATAATTACAAATATAAAAGTTTTGGTTAAAGTCCAAGGGCGATAATTAACGCACTTTGCGTTGTAACCGATATATCAAAAACAACAGTAGAAAATTGGAATTGGTTTAAAAACAAGTTTATTACATTCTGGTAAAAGGAAACCTAATGTAGAATAGAAAGTAGGGAAGAGAATGCTTAGCCGTGAATGACTGTTTTCAGCAAAAGCTACGGCTGCTACTGCTACTCCTCTGGATGTAGGAGTATTTTTAAGTCTTTCGCCCGAGGGCCGAGTTCAAACTTGTAGGGAAATACACTTTGTGAAATCAAACAGATATTTGGGAATTTGTATTGTTCAAACTTGTAGGGAAATACACTTTGTGAAATCAAACAGATATTTGGGAATTTGTATTGTTCGTAATCGATTTGTTTTCTTAGTATTTTTTCTTGATGCCAACATTCCATAGTGGGATAGGAAGGCTTTACAATCAGCATCATCATCATCATCATAGTTAATGATGTTGTTATAACATACCCATCTCCTAAGGTAGTTTATTTTATTAAGTTATTTATAGCTTTTCGAAATTTCAAAATAAGTAATTACAAATATCCAAGGGTGATAACTCACTCACTTTGTGTTGTAACTGATTTATCAAAAACAACAGTAAACATAAACATGTTCATTACCTTTTGCTAAAGGGGAACATAATGTAGAATTGAAACTAGGGAAGAGAATGTTTATCCGTGAATGACTGTTTTAAGCAAAAGCTACTGCTCCTTCTGCTACTCCTGTTACTCTCTTGATGTAGATCTATTTTCGTGTATTTCGTTCGACGGCCAAGTCCAAACTTGCAGGGAAGTACGCTTCCTCACAACACTTTGTGAAATCAGACAGATATTTGGGGATTTTTATTGTTCGTCCTCAACTTGTTTTTCCAGTACTTTCTCTTGATTTTAACATACCCTAGTGGGACAGGAAGTCCTTACAATCATCATCATCATCAGTAATGATGTAGTTATAATATCCCCGCTCTTGAGCTAGTTTATTTTATTAATTTATTTATAACTTTTCCAAATTACAAAATAAATAATTCCAAATGAAAGTTTGTTTGGGTTACAATTCAAGGGCGATAACTCACTTTGTGTTGTAACTGAGGTATCAAAAACAACAGTAGAAAACCGGAATTGGTTTAAAAACAAGTTTCTTACGTCTTGCTCATGGGTAACATAATGCAGAATGGAAAAGAGGGAAGAAAATATTTAGCCGTAAATGACTGTTTTCAGCTAATGCTACTGCTGCTACTGTTTCTCCTGCTCCTCCTCTTGATGTAGGATTATTTTTATATCTTTCGTCCGACGGTCGAGTCCAAACTTGTAATAAAATATTCTCCCTCATAACACTTAGAAGATAAAATTTCCACATTTTATCCATTAGAACATTGAGTGTAAGATTTTTTAAAATATGGCTTTGGTTGATTCTGTTCCTTTTTTTAGATTTCCATTCAATGGAATCGAATTTGGAAGACGGTTTCTACATAAGCTTTATTCTGAAGATGAAGGCAAAAAGGAAACGACTTTAACTTTTTTTTTTGACATAGTAATTAACAGATAACAAAGAAACTGAATCTGTTATAAAGGCAATGGAAAACCACTACACTATTTCTCAGGGTGTCATAGTGTTGTAACCGAATTATGAAAAACACCATTAGAAAACGGGAATTGATTTGACAACAAGTTTATTACTATTTGGTACAGGGAAACATAGTGTAGAATAGAAATTAGGGAAGAGAGTGTTTAGCCGTGAATGACCAACTGTTTTCAGCAAAAGCTACTGCTGCTACTGCTACTCCTCTTGATGTAGGATTATTTTTATGTCTTGCGTCCGACGGTCGAGTCCAAACTTGTAGGGAAATATTCTCCCTCAGAAAAAATTATGAAATCAAACAAATATTTGGGAATTTGTATTGTTTGTCCTCTACTTGTTTTTCCAGTAGTTTGTCCTCCCAACATTCCCTAGTACGACCGGAAGTTCTTACAATCATCATAAATGATGTTGTTATGACACTTACTATCAGTAACAGTTAAAAGTTCTGAGGAAAGAGAGAGTGGAGAATTTAACCTCCAGAGGACATACTAAATAAACGATGAGCAAAGAGAGGAGTATTACCTATCTAACCTGATCATGTGAATAGAGCGGGGATAAAGAGTCAAAAGTTACGTGCAGGAGGCTGTGGAGAGTCATGATTGCCGACGTTCTGAAGGGGCATATTAGTCTTTTTTATGCAAGGACCTATAGATAAATATTACCCGGATATAGGCGTATATCGGTCGGGTTTATATTCTGAAAGGTTTCAGCATAAGAAAAATTCTACTCTGTTTAAAGCTCATCGCTCTAACTACTGATCCATATCCGCAAGTGATGCAAGGTTAATTGTTGCTAGAAAAATTTAGTTGTTTTCAACAGCTGTTACTGGTTGTATTAATTTCTGTCTCTTTTTGTCCTTTTGTTTTTTGTGGTTTTATTTACATTTATAGCCGAATTCCTTTTCTACACGCCCGCCTCCCCAGGGAACTCGTTCCATGAAAAATGAAGTAAAAACTAAAATTAGAAATGTTTAAAAAAATATGTAAATTAAATATTGAAAAAAAAGGAAGATGAAAGATCAAAATTATTAGATTTTATTTATTTATTTAATTTTTGAAGAACGAAAAGAAATATTTTAAAGTATCTAAACAGAAATAAATAAATAAATAAATTTTAAAGAAACGCTAAAAAAAAAAAAAAACAAAAAAAAAAACAACCTCTATTTTCTCCGAAGCGATGATACGTGTCGAGGGAAATATTTACAGATGATTGCTTTGCCACGAAATTTAGCATTTTTAATATTTTATTTTGGAGGATTTTATTTTATTTTATTTTTTTGTTAAATTATTTATTGATTTAAAATAGTGTTTCGTTTTATTTTCTCGTTTCTTGCAGTATCCTTAGTATTTCAGTCGAATTACCGCTGCCGTTTTTAAACTGCGCCTGCGCAGGAGACTTGTGTTCGAGAGTTACGCATTTCAAGTGTCGACCATCAACATGTCATCAGATGATTTTTCTGAAATTATTTTGTCGCAAGGCTTTTCACCCTTCCCTACAATTGCAACACTTATTTTATTTATCACTATTCTCTAACTTTTGGGATAATTCTTTTGTTTTTTACGGTTTTCTATTCTAGTTTTCGTTCCCTATTATTTTTTTGTTCCTTCCTTTTAATATTTATTTTTATTGATTGTTTCCCTTCCGAAATAATTTAGTTTCTTCTTTTCGTCATTCGTTTTCCGGTTTTCCATTCCTACTTTTTCTTTTCCTGACTTTCTTTCATTTCTGTTTTTCTTTTTTTCTTTTCTTTTCTTTTATCATTGCAAACTTTCTTTACTTTATAAGTTCTGATTTTGTTTTATAAATGTGTTTTTTAGTCTAAATTTTTGTTTCTTTCTTTCTTTTATTCGTTCTTTCTTTCTCTTTCAAATATTTTCATCGTATTTATTCTTTCTTTCTTTCTTTCTCCTTTTCTTTCTTTCGTATGTAAATTATTTCTTTCTTTTATGAATGTTTTGTTTCTCTCTTTTATTCATTCTTTCTTTTTCTAATGTTTATTTTTTTTTTTTTTTCTTTTTTTTATTTTTCCTTCTTTTTAAATTATTTTCAAACACTTTTATGAATGTTTTTCTTTTAAATTCTTTTTTTGATTCTTTCTTTTATTTCTCATGCGATTTTTTACAATTTTCTTTCCGTTTTTTTTTTGAGTTTTTCTTTCTTTCCTTCTTGTTTTCTTTCTTTCTTTCTTGTTTTCTTTCTTTCTTTGTTTAATTACCCCATTTTAGCTTTCTTGCATTCTTTCTTTATCCTCTTTATTTTTCTTTCATTAATTGATTCTTTCTCTTTTTTTTCTCTCTCTATTTTCGTCTTCTTTGTCCACTTTCTTTTTTTTTACGGTCGTCAAATCAGTCTTTATCTAATTCTCTTTTTTTTTTTTTCCGTTGTTTTTAGTTATTTATTCATTTTATTGCTTGTGTGTTTGTTTTTTCTTCATTTCTTTCCTTCCTTCTTTTACGTCATTTTTTTCCCATACGTTTTATTTCTATTATTAATGCTTTTCCTTTTCATTCATATATATTTCTTTCCTTTTTTTTCTTTCGTTTTGATAATTTTTTTTTTTCTTTTACAAATGATTTCTTTCGTTCTTTCATTCTTTCTTTCTTTTTCAAATACTTTCTTCTTACTTTTTCTTTCTTCCGTTTTATTTTATTTTCTTTCTTTAGGTTATTTTTCATTTTCTTTCTCTTCTTTCCTTTCGCTTTTATTTTCTTCCTTTCTTCGTTTTTCCTTTTTTTTTGTTTCTTTTTTTTTGTCTTTCTTATTTTAAGTTCTTCCCTTCCGTCTTTCTTTCGTTTCCTCTTCTTTTTTCTTTTTCTTTTCCACCGCCAGGAAAGTTGGCTCCCTGTGCCGCGCTAGGAAATTTTTCTCCCCGTAATCGATCCTTCAAATCTACAAATCAACCATTCGCCCTTGCATGGAGTATTGCTGCCATATATGGTCTGGAGCCCCTATTTTTTTCCTCGGGGTTCTTGATAAGATCCAGAGGCGGATATGCAATATAATTAGCCCTAATCTGGCATCTCGTCTGCAGTCGCTCTCCCACAGTCGTGCAGTCGTCTCTCTCTGTCTTTATAAATACCTTCATGGTAATTGCTCCGATGAGCTACTTTCGCTGGTTCCCAGGCTTCATGAATTCAAGCGTCCTACAAGCCTGGCATCCCGTTCTCACCCTTTCACTGTCGAAACTGTTAAATGTAGCCGTCTTTTCTACTCCAGTTGCTTCATATCTCGCATATTCTCAAAATATAAAATCCCTTTTCCTTTTCCTGTTTCCCTGATAGCTATAAACTCCAACTATTCAAATGTAATGTCAATCGACGTCTCCAGATGCCTTGATCTATCCACTATCCTTCTCTTCATCCTTTCCTCTATCACCCCTATCTACTCTCGCTCCAAATCTTCTGTAACCCCCTGCATCCTAGTAGCTTCACGCCTTGCTCGGGGCGTAATGCTTATAAAAAAAATAACAAACTCCATATTGTTCGACTTATTCTTGAGTCCATTCTTAAGTTGTGCTCATGTTTACAATTACGTTCGTAGGTAAATATAAGTCGAGTTAAGGTGAATATTTATACTAGAGACTGTTGGTAACTATTGTTCGTATTTTTACCTCTGTCAATAAGTAATGGTCACGTGTTTGAGTGGTTTAGAATGTTCGCATTCTCATCATGAGACGCCGGTTCGAATCCCACTTTGGTCGATTTGTCTTGATGTTATCAGTCCCAGCGGGATGCAATAGAATTAGATAAAGGCGGGGTAGACGACCGTAAAACAAGAAAGTCGACAAAGAAGAAAGTGGATTAAGAAGACTAAAAAATTCCTAGCGTGAGGCACCTTTGGAAAGTGCCTGTGTGGCACCATTTGCCAAGGCAGAAAAAGAAAAGAAAGGAAAGAAAGGAAAAAAGAAAGGCGAAAACACCCAAAGCGTGGATGATAAGCAGAACACCACCGGCTAAGAGACAATGGATAAAGGATATTTTGATAAATAACAAATGGCGAAAAGTGTCATTACAATGAAAAAATATTCTGAGGGATAAAGGAATCGGGTGTGTTCTGACGACGGGCTGTTATTGGGATACATAAACAAACCGCTAATGCTAAGGCATCTAATTGGCAAACCACAGACCGACTAGCCAAAGAAAATCCAAATGAAAATGTTATTTTGATAAGTGACGAAAAACAGGTGGACTAAAGGGCTTTGGATAGATATGAAAAATTAATAAAAAGCCACACAGGTGTGCCACTGACCGATTTCTTTCGACAAAACAACTTTTAGCCTGCGATAATAAAAATATGTTATCAGAAATATGTAGCGAAAAAATGAATGGGAACTTAGAAATGTTTTTTTTTCCGAGGCGACGGTCTGGCCGTGTTAAAAATACCACCCATTCTGATAATTAGCGATAAGATGACTGACGAAAAGCCCAGGTGAGAACAAGAGTTATGACCACCATCGATCGTATTGTTCTGTTTGCGGCTAGAGAAAATGATAACTGCGATTAAAAGAAAGAAAAAGGAAAAAGAAAAAGATAATTTTTTTTAAGCAAGATATTTTTTTTTTCCTGAAACAAAGCTGCGGATCGTCCACGCCCGACTAGACATCATTGGTCGAGTGGTGATCACGTGACGCACGGAGGAGGCTGTCGACCGCCCATTTAGAGGATGGGTATGAGAAGGTTGTCTACGAAGAAGTGGGAGGGCAGTTCACGCCCCTCTGAAGTATGGTGAGAAGGTGGGAGTAAGAGAAGGTTCCCAAAATGGAAAAAAGTGGAAAATTCCTAACCAGAAATAAAAGAGGTGGATATGTATTTAGAATTATCGAGGAACCCCCGGCGCCGACAAACCCACCCCGGTTTTGGTCGGCGTCCATAAAAGCGAAGTCACAGCGAGCAGAAATCAGTTCGAGTTAGAGTTTCAGTTTCCAGTTCCAGCAGAGAGTTCAAGTTCGCAGTTGGAAGTTGGTTCCTCTCGCTGATAGCTGACTTGAAAGATTCACGCAAATTCCGGACTCCTCTTCAATCCAAGAACAATTATTTTGAAGAGCGACTTAGATCCAGACCACCAAAATAAGTTTTTTTCGACTTTCGCCCGAAGACACACCGAAAAACCAATTTCTTAAAGAGCAAACAACTTGAAGCGTTAAAACTCGCCTAACGGAAAACAACGTGTCACAATCCATAGAACGGGTCGGGAAATAGACGCAGTCCTATGTATCCAACAACTAGACATAAAGTTTGTTATCCTTTTTTTGATACCTTGAACTTTTTGAGTTTTCATTTTATTTTCTTTTATGCATATTTGTGTGGTATCACCCCGTTTGAACCCAATTTGCATTACGGCCCCAACTTACTGATTGATCTCGTCTGCCTAAGATCAATTCACAACGTGGGTAGGCAGACTGGAGATCAATGCAGTTACTTTGGTAACCAGGCGTTGGAAGCGAGTTGGGAACGACGAGGCTGATATCGAATCTAACCAGATTCCCATCCGAATCACCAAAAGGTTAGAACGTCACATTTAGGGGCCGCGACCGATACCAAGCCAGTTGGTCGTCACAGGACGAGACAACACGACTGACGCGACAGGCGGATGTCACGTTTGGAGCGGCGACATCCGAACGGAGCAGAGAGGAGCGAGCGAAGGCTGTTTTTATATATAATGCGGCTGACGCCGCGATTTGGGACGTCACAGCTGGCGCTGCGACAAGGACGTCACACCTGAAAATTTTTCAGCACGAAGTCATCCCTCGGATTGACCCAAGCTTTGTGAGTGAAATTGGGTAGACGTATCCCTTGGGGGCTGTCTATAGCTGTGCTAGCACGAAGTCATCCCTCGGGCTGACCCAAGCATTGTGAATGAAATTGGGTAGACGTAACCCCTGGGGTGCGTCGACAGCTGTGCTAGCACGATGTCACAAGTCAATCGTGACCGTGCTGGCCTTGTTCAAATTGTTGATCACGCTCTTTCCCAGAAACTGTAACTACGGTCTGCTCAGCGTAGTTGCAATATAAACCACAGGCGGGCTTTGTGAGTGTTGAATAAACACAAATGCGCCTGAGCAAGCGTCTGCAATAGGGATTGGCCGGCTATACTATAGGCAAATATTGACCGAGTTAATTATTCAGACTATACGCAAACATGTGTTGTTTTTATACTTTAAGTGAATATTAGTATTGTTTATTCTTGAATCTACAGGTGAAAATAATTAGTTTTCTTATTTCAGTCTGTAGGTTGATATTGGTTGTTTTATACTTGAGGCTATATGTAAATACTGGATGTGTTTAGTAAAAACAACGGTCGGATTTATATTTGAGTCTATATGCCATCATCGGTCGCACATTGCCTTGAGCACATCCATCCAACAGATGTAGTCGACAGATGTAGTCGGCGTATTCAAGACACAACCAACGGCGAAATATTCTCATAGAGGAAAAAAAGAAAAAAACACAGAATAAAACATCAAAGTATTTCCAAATATACCCTCCTATTTAAGTGTCACTTTCTTTTCTGTATATCGCCGATCATTGCTGTCCAAAGCGTCCATTACTTTAATATTTGTAGTCTGTGTATTTTCATGGTTTTTCTTTGGGTAAAATGTTTGGCAACAGCAAAACTATTTTATATTCCACAGACAACTCTGACATTTATATATTTGAGAAAGGAAATAGGCGAAGACTAACGAAAACCACTCTCCCATAATTAATTTGCTGCACATAGCTAGTGATGAAAATCGCAAATGCATGTTTATTTGTTCTGTTCGTAACCTCATTTCACCATGAGCAAGGCAATGAAATCACTAAAGTTTGGTTTGGTTTATTTTGTTTTACGGTATATAAGCCTCGACGGATTATTTAATGGCGACATGATTTTTAGGATAGGTTCATATGAATAAAATACGTATGTTTTGTAAGAAATCAATTTGTTGATCAGGTTTTATTTGCGTATTTTTGTAAAGAGGGTTTTGTAGAGAGTCTGGTTTGGTTTTTTTATTTTGTTTTACGGCATATCAACCTCAGTGGGTTATTTAATGCCGACGACATTTTTAGGATAGATTCGTATGAATAGAATATGTATTCTTTGGTTTAAATTGGTTTGGTTTATTTTGTTTAACGGCATATCAATCTCAATGGGTTATTTAATGCCGACATCATTTTTAGGATAGATTCGTATGAATAGAATATGTATTCTTTGGTTTAGATTGGTTTCTTTTGTTTTACGGTATATCAACCTCAGTGGGTTATTTAATGCCGACAACATTTTTAGGATAGATTCGTATGAATAGAATATGTATTCTTTGCTTTAGATTGGTCTGGTTTATTTTGTTTTACGGCATATCAACCTCAATGGGTTATTTAATGCCGACAACATTTTTAGGATAGATTCGTATGAATAGAATATGTATTCTTTGGTTTAGATTGGTTTCTTTTGTTTTACGGTATATCAACCTCAATGGGTTATTTAATGCCGACAACATTTTTAGGATAGATTCGTATGAATAGAATATGTATTCTTTGCTTTAGATTGGTCTGGTTTATTTTGTTTTACGGCATATCAACCTCAATGGGTTATTTAATGCCGACAACATTTTTAGGATAGATTTCTATGAATAGAATGTTTTCTTTTATTTAGATTGGTTTGGTTTATTTTGTTTTACGGCATATCAACTTCGATTGGTTATTTAATGCCGACAACATTTTTAGGATAGATTCGTATGAATAGAATATGTATTCTTTGCTTTAGATTTGTTTGGTTTATTTTGTTTTACGGCATATCAACTTCAATGAATTATTTAATGCCGACAAGATTTGTAGGATAGATTCGTATGAAGAAAACATGTTTTCTTTATAAGAAATCAGTTTGTAGATCAGCTTTCATTGACGTATTTTTGTAAAAAGGTATTTTTTAATGTGTGGCTGGTAATTCTTTTTCTCAAAAATAAATTGCTGGTATTCTTATTATAAAAATCTGTGTATACTTTCATAGTGCTTTGACCCCAGTTTTGAGGTTAAATATTTGCTCAGAACTGGAACCCTAGCAGTTGCTGCCACCGCGGGTCATGGTGGATCTGGAAACAACAGCAATTAAGCTGTGGTTCCACGCTCAAAAGCCACTGTTCTCTCGACCAGAAGCCTTGCTGCCGGACGTAGTTTGTCGTTATACATAGGACTACTCATTGGGCGTCGTACATCTCTGCACATGTGTATTCTACAGACCCACAGTCTAGAAAAGCCGGAGTGAATCTACGTTACGGTGACGAGAAATTGACTGAAGCCAAGATGCCTGGTCAGTCATTGCAGTATTTAAATCAAATGCCCCATTCGTAAAAAGCAGTGAAGAATTTTCTTGACGCCGACTTTATCTCGTATCCAGTAATTTAATTTCTTCTTTTCTGACCAGTTCCTGTATTATGATGATGATGATGAGTAAGTAGACCAATTTCCGCGTGGAAGAGTCGATGGGATTGACTGCATAGAAATGTTGGTGAATGACGAGTTCGATTTTGACGAACGTTTTTCTCTTGTTATTTGGCTTTTTTTTACTCTTCTGGTGGTTTCTAAGATTTTGCTTCCGAAAGTCATGGAACACAGGCAGTTGGTACTCTCTCGGGGTTGTGCTTGAAACGATTTTGTGGCTTTCAGTGTCGTTTTTATTTTTTCCCTGTATCTTCGAAGAGGGCAACACTGTGATCTTTTCCCTGAAGTCATCTCACTAAATAAGACTTGACTCTTCCATTCTTGCTACATGTCCTGACCATCGAATGACGGTGTTTAATAATCAGCGATTCGATGCTTTGACTGTTGTCTCCTCCAGGACTTTTGAAGTTGGTCACATAGTAATTCCATTTGATATTCAAGATTGAATGAAGCTTTTCCTGGTGATAGCGTTTTAATTTATGAGGATGGCGTTGATGACTAAGTGAACTTGTTTATTGCAAGGAAGAGCCTATGACATTGATTGCTTAGAAATGATGGTGGACGACGAGGTCGATTTTGTCGTGCGTTTCTTTCTTGTCGTTTATCTTCTCCCTTTTCTCTTCTGATGGCTTCGAAGATTTTGATTCCGATGACCATATACCACGGGCATTTGGTACTCGGGTTTGTGTTTGAAACGATTTTGTGGATTTCAGTGTCGTTTTGATATGTTCCTTGTATCTTCGAGCAGGGCAACCCTGTGATCTTTCCCTGGAGTCAGCACACTGAATAAAACTTGATGTAGAGAACGTGACTCTTCCATTCTTGCTACATGTCCTGATAATCGAAGACGGTGTTTAATAATCAGCGATTCGATGATTTGATGTTGGTTCTTACCAGGACTTTTGATGTTGGTCACATAGTAATTGCATTTCGATGCTCAAGATTTAAAATCTTGAACATCGAATCACCAAAAGTCCTGAAAACACCAAAATGCAATTACTATTCTCAATCTTGAACATCGAAATGCAATTTTACTAGTGAAAGCCTTCTAATTTACGATGAGGGCGTTGATGACGAAGCGAACCATTTCTGGCATGGATAGCCGATGGTATTGTTTTCATGTTAATGTTTGTAGAAGAAAATGTTGATTTTATTGAGCCTTTCTCTCTTGCCATTTGACTTTTTCCTTTTCTCTTCTGGTGGATACAAAATATTTTAATCCAATGGTCACGGAACACCGCCTGTTGGTACAATCTCATGATTGTGTTTCAAACGATTTAGGCTCAGGTCCAGTAGCTTTTAATCTTCTTTTGTGTTGGTCCTTGTATCTTCGAAGACGGAAACCGCGTGGACTTTTCCCAGAAGTGATCTCACGGAATAAGACTTGTCTCTTCCATTCTTGCTACATGTTCTGGCCATCAAAGACGGTGTTTCCTGATCGCGGATTCAATCATTTGACTGTTGACTCTTTGCAAGACTTTGGAATTGGTCACATAGTAATTTGTTCAATCTTGAACAAAGCTTTTGCCAGTGAAAGCGTTCTAATTTTTGATTTGAGGCAGTTTTCCCCCAACTGGGCGGTTAGATCAAGACTAGAGGGGAGGTCAGCTGTTAGGCTCAGGTTTAGAGTTTTGCAGGTCCACCCATCTCCCGTTCTATCATCAGCACAGTATTCTTCTAGAACGTGAATTATCTTGTATATGACAATCGCCATTTTTAAAGCTTTTAAATTAAACTGATACGTACGAGTCTTCAGCAAATTTGTATAAAATGTCGCCGGCTTTATCTCATCCAAGAATTTAATTTCTATTTTTCTGATCACTTTATTTATCAGGATGGCGCTGATAAGTAAGCATAACAATTCTTGCACTGAAGAACCAATGGCGTTGACTACATAGTAAGGTTGGTGGTGGAAAATGTTGATTTTGTCGAGCCTTTCTCTCTTGTCGTTTGACTTCTTTTTCTCCTCTGGTGGCTTAGGGTTCCAGTAGTGACGGAACGCTACCAGTTGTAAAGGTCTTGTGCTTGTGTTTCAATCAATTTAGCCTCAAGTCCAGTGGCTTTCCCTGTTGTTGTTCTTTTTTCTTCGAAGGGAGCAACCCCGTGGTATTTTCCTTGAAGTCATCTCACTGAATAAAACTTGGCGTGACTCTTCCATTCTTACTACATGTCCAGACCATCGAAGACGGAGTTTAATAATCAGCGATTCGATGATTTGTCCGTTGGCTCTTTTCTGGGCTTTTGGTGTTGGTCACATAGTAATTGGATTTCGATGTTCAAGATTTAATGAAGCATTTGCTGGTGAAATCGTTCTAATTTATGATGATGGCGTTGATGACTATGCAGACAAATCATTTGCATTTTGGATGTCACGACGATAGAAAGTCCAGGTTTTACTGGCATATAGCACAGTTGAAATATCAACAGCATTATAGTCAAAATTTTTGTTGCTAAGTTCGGATTTTTGTCGTTGAAGACGCGTTTGATTAGCGAACACCCCCCTCGCACAGCTCCAAATCTGTGTTGCACACCCTTTTCTGAGGCGTACTTGTTTGAGAAAAAAACGACCAATACATATACAAAGAGCTCAATTTTCTTGTGGCCATACAATAAACATCAAGAAAACAAAAAAGTCCTTATACAGCAAACCCTTAAATCCTATCTACTAGCACGTATAATTGTGGTATATATATATATATATATATATATATATATATATATATATATATATATATATATATATATCAAGTATATAATTGGTATATACGGAATGAATTCCAATAACCAATTCTATTCTTAAAAGAGTGCTCAGTACAAAGTTGAGCAGATATAATTATTATCTTCAACATCATCACTTGATAAGACACTGAGTGTGATGAAACAAAATGGCTATTTTTTGTAGTGATTTTATAACATACTTATGTTATAATTTTTTATAAATAATAATTATATATATATATATATATATATATATATATATATATATATATATATATATAATAGCCATTTGGAAAACCGTCGGATAGCTCAAAAAAAAAGAAAATAAAAAAAAGAATGAATCAAGACCATTAAAACAAAAGCGAAAACAATCGTCAAGTGTTTAAGCTCCAAGTCCAAAGAAAAAAAAGGAAAACGAGTAAAAAGACAACTACGTAAAGTGCCGGTTTTACCCTGAAGATCCGTTTAGGTGAAACCTAGGAAGGCTTGCCTGGCTCCTTAGAATTATCTTTATATATATATATATATATATATATATATATATATATATATATGTGTGTGTGTGTGTCATCGTCGGCTTTATCTCGTATCCAAGAATTTAATTTCTTTGCTGATGGCATTGGTAACTAAGTAGACCACTTCTTGCAGGGAATAGCCGATGGCATTGACTTCATGATAATGTTGGTGGAAGATAATGTTGATTTTATCGAGCCTTTCTCTCTTGTCGTTTGACTGGTAGCTTCGAATGTTTTTATTTTATTTCAATGGTGACGGAAAACCGCCAGTTGGTACTGTCTTGGGATTGTATTTCAAACGATTTAGGCTCAGTTCCAGTAGCTTTTAATTTTGTTTTATATTGGTCCTTGTGCGTTCGAAGAGGGAAACCGCGAGGACTTTTCCCTGCAGTGAGCTCGCGGAATAATTCCATTCTTGCTACATGTTCTGAACCATCAAAAACGGTCCTTCATGATCGCTAATTCGATCCTCTGACTGTTGGCTCTTTCCAGGACTTTGGCGTTGGTCACATAGTAATACCATTTGGTGATCAAGATTAAACGAAGCTCTTGATGTTGAAAGCGTTCTAATTTTTGGAGGTCACGACGATATAGTCCAGCTTTCGCAACCATATAACAAAGATGAAAAGACAACAGTATTATAAACCATAATTTTTGTTGTTCAGATCTTTGTTGTTAGAGGCGCGTTTGATTACCTGAGTCATGTGAAGGTTCTCGTGTTTGATAAAAAGCTGCATAGATATGGGCAATCTCTACTTGTTCTAGATGTGTACCACAGATGGTAATATCAAAATTTGGTAAGATAATATCTGAAGCTGGATATGCAAGAACAATGGGTTTCTTGATGCTTCCTGTTGTCAAAACAATGGTAGGCTTTAGCGAAGTAATTCTTTTGAAGGACAGATGGCAGCGTTATCATCAGCGTACCTGGGTTCTTCGACTTACGTCGGAGATTCGTAACTATGGCGCGACGTACACCGGATTTTCGACGTAGGTCGAACTTCACTTACATAAGAACCCACGAGTCTGACTTACGCTTGGGAGACATAATGAAGGGAAAAGTTCCCATAAAAACGGCACAAACGAGAGACAGCGAATGTAGAACAATCCAATATGGCGTACAACCGGTGAAGAAACAATGCCGTCTTCTTCGTATAGCGCCGCGTGACGACGTATTATGTTAAGGGAGATGGCGCCGTAACCATGAAACGCTGTCATTAGGTCCGACGTAAACTGAGGACCATCTGTACTGAACTTCTAAAATTTGTTGCGTGTGGGTTCAATGTTTAGATCAAAGTCTACTAGGGTTTACCTTCATATCGATCTTTGATATCAACACTTGGATTGTCTAGAGCTTTGTGAAACATTATAGCCAGATACAAGGAGAATAAGGTAGGTGCCAAGTCGCATCCGTGTTTTAGTCCGCACGTAATAAGAAATTCTTTTGAAAGAATATTTTGTTGAAATACACGTCCAGACATAATGTCTTGCATTTCTTGAACCAGAGATGAAGTAGTCGGGACAACTAAAACGATTAAGAACTTTCCATAAACCAGACCTCAGAACGCTATTAAATTGTTTTAACATCAGAAAATGAGCCATAAGAAAGAAAAGGTTAAGAAACAGTACTCTAAAGCTCGCCGAATTAAGCAGTGTTTAATCTTTTCCTTATAAACGGGGATACGGTTTCGAACCTTGCTAGAGAAAATGAGCCACAAGAAAGAAAAATTTAAGAAACAGTTCACTAAAGCATCCGAATTAAGCAGTGTTTAATCTTTTTCTTATAAACGGGGATACGGTTTCGAACCTTGCTAGAGAAAATGAGCCACAAGAAAGAAAAGGTTAAGAAACAGTTCTCTAAAGCTCGCCGAATTAAGTAGTGTTTAATCTTTTTCTTATAAACGGGGATACGGTTTCGAACCTTGCTGGAGAAAATATTTTATTTTATACGCAGGCCTCTTTAAAAAAAAAAAAAAAAAAAAAAAAAATTGACGTCTATTTCAAACATAAGTATCCACGAAGAGAAAAGTTTGAACTAATAAAAATATCGGATTAAAATTGAATCCAATCATTCTTTAAACTAAAATGTATGAATAAAAAACGATTAAAATATGAATAATGAATATAAAATATAAATAATATTGATAATAATTATATTTAATATTATTAATATTGTTAATATTATTAATTAAGTAGTATTTAATTAATAATTACTTAATTAGCATTATTAGTATTAATATTAATAATATTGAAATAATATGAATAATAAATCGTTGAAAGAATATAAAAGAAAGATATTGAAATAAAAAAAATTACGTTAGTAAAAAGAGTGATAATTAATACAAAATTTCCTTTATTAACGCATGAATTTTGGATACATAACGTGATTGAAAACTAGTGATCAATTCATGGAAACAAAAACTAGATAATCAATCAGTTAAGCGAGATGTGTAAGATAAACGTCTATGCTCTGAACGACGAAAAAGAAAAAGAAAACAAAAACAAATATAAGGGTTTATTTGATTTAAAAAATTATTACAAAAGATAATCTTAGATTACGCTGCATATACACGCTGAAGACCAGAAAGTTTGATTGGACCACTGACGCAACATGATTTCACGGAGATGAGACGTGAACAACGCCTCCGAAGTTCCAAACTGTCGTCGTCTCAGAAGTTTGAATTGTCTACGCCTCAGAAGTCCCAAAGTGTTGAGGCCTCTGTAGTTCCAAACTGTCAGGAGTTTCAAAGTGTCGACCATTTAGGAGATCCAAAGTGTCGACAGCTCTGGATTGCAATCTGTCGACGTCTCAGAAGTTTCAAATTGTCGATACCTCAGAAGTTCAAACTGTCGACGCCCCACAAGTTCCAAACTATCGACGCCTCAGAAATTAAAATTGTTGACATCTCAGAAGTTTGAAAATATCGATTCCTCAGAAGTTCCAAAGAGTCGACGTCTCGGGTTTTCCAAACTATCGATGCCCCAGAACTTCCAAATTGTCGATGCCTTATTTGTTCCAAAGTGTCGACGCCTTAAAAGTTCCAAACTGTCGACGCTTCACATATTCCAAACTGCTGACGCCTCAGAAATTCCAGACAGTCGTCGCTTCAGAAGTTCCAAACTGTCTACGTCTCAGAAGTTCCAAATTGACGATGCTTCAGAAGTTCCAAATTGTCCACGTCTCAGAAGTTCCAAATTGACGATCCTTCAGAAGTTCCACACTGTCTACGTCTCAGAAGTTCCAAATTGACGATCCTTCAGAAGTTCCAAACTGTCTACGTCTCAGAAGTTCCAAATTGACAATCCTTCAGAAGTTCCACACTGTCTACGTCTCAGAAGTTCCAAATTGACGATCCCTCAGAAGTTCCAAACTGTCTACCTCTCAAAAGTTCCAAATTGACGATATTTCAGAAGTTCCAAACAGTCGACGCCCCACATATTCCAAACGGTCGACGCCCCAGAAATTTCAATCTGTCGACGCCTCAGAAGATCCAAATTGTTGATGCCTGAGAAGTTACAAATTGTCAACACCTGAGAAGTTACAAACTGTCGACGTTTCAGAAGTTCTAAACTGTCGACTCCTCAGAAGTTACAAATTCTCGATGCCTCAGAAGTTCCAAAGCGTCAATGCCTCAGAATTTCCAAACCGTCGACGCCTCGCAAGTTCAAAACTGTCGACGCCTAACAAAATCTAAATTGTTGACGCATCTAAAGATTTTCTCTATGGATAGTCATTGATAGGCATTTGAGCGAAATGGCCGTTTGCCATGGTTGGATTTTCGGCTGTTACTTGTGAGCTGTCGTTGTGCTAGCCAGTGCGTCTCAGTTATACGTCACCTAAGAGGTTTTCCGAGCCCCAATAAGCACCAATGTTCTTCAAAATATCTTCTTGGGATAATAATTCATTCGTATCGACGATTGACTGTTGGTCATGTCGTCTACCACGTGACCTGACTGAGTTAAAACAGAATAAAACCCAAAAGGGACAGTGAATAAAATAAAAAAAAAATATTTTAAGCAAAGAACATTTATTAAATGAAAACATGTGATATTTACGCCGTTTAAATCTATCGGAACTTTGACGGATCATTTGAGGCTATTCATTTTCGTAAATAAACAAACAAGGGGAAACGTCAGACATTACTCGCAATAACCTTTGTTTATATGTTATGGCGAAGGAGCCGATAATTTTTGACTTACCCTCGTAATTTAAAAATAAAAATATTACTCAGATATAAAAGTTATCTCCCTTTAATTGTCTAAATTGTATTTGAGAGGATTTTCTTCTGAAATGAACCATTCGACGAAGTGCGGGTTAAGATTTACCGGCTTCGACGAAGATAGTTTTTGCCCAAACTAACTATTTTACCCAAGCATGAAACCTTCTACCTTACGCTAAAATCCTACTCTGTTAGTTTATGCCTGACGCATCTGATCTTCCCTTAATCTCATCCCGTATCTATGATACAGGATCGCCAAGAAGATAGACTATTGGTGCTTATTGGAGCTCGACAAACCTCTCAAGGAACATATAACTGTGCAGCACTAGTTAGCACAACGACAGGATCCACACTCTACTACATTTCAATGTTCATAAAATATTATTCGTATTTCTGTTTGCTATTTCTACGATATCTGAGCAAGCGTCTGCTATAGGGATTGGCTAGCCGCCTTCATCATCATCATCCTGCGGCCTCAGCCGAGATTGAACTCACTACACCTCTCCAGTATTCCCTATCCGTCATAGCTCCTAAAAGATCTTCCTTAGGGATCAATGTGTCACGTTTTATCCTATCTGGAAAGGTTAACTTGCGTGATCGATTGTCAGATGATGGGTGCCTTCAGAGTACAAATGATGACACAAGTTCATCTGTGGCACGTGCACAATGCCCGGCGAACTGGACACGTCTCTTACAAAGTAAAGTTGATACTCTTGGCAAGTCTCCATATATCATTTCTAGAGTTGGGTGGTTTCGCCATGAGAGATTAAGCACTCTTCTTAAAAGACGTGTATAAAATCCATCTAAACGACGCTGTTGTTTTGCTGAGAGAGTTCAAGTTTCAGAGCCATAGAATAAGATTGGCTCAATAAGTACGCGGAAAAGTTGGATTTTGAATTGACGAGCAAGATTGGATTTCCAGATCTTATCAATTTTGTTACAAGACGTCCATACTATACCTTTTCTAATGTTGAAATCTTTCTCAGAGTTCTTGATGTGTGATCCTAGATACTTGTAGTCTTCGACACATTTGAGGATGTTATCTGAGAGTGTTTTGATCTCATGATTGTTGCGAATGTTAATTGGCATACACTCAGTTTTGGTTTCATTTAGGTGAAGACCTGCACAGTTAGCTGCTGATTCAAGAGAAGAAAGGAGTGCTTGGGCACTAATGAGGTTGTCAGACAACAGTGCAATGTCATCAGCAAAATCAGCATCGGTGATGTAAAGTGCAGGATGACGTGAGCTTCTTCTAGGCTGATACATCTGTCCATTTTCTTTGATTGTATCCACTGATATACGCATGATGTAGTATATTACAATGATGAAAAGGAAAGATGCTAGTGTGTCACCTTGAAGAATGCCAGCCATAATATCGAAAGGTTCTGTTTCACCATCTGGTAGACGGGTATATTCGAATACGGGTGGCCAGCTAAACAATACCGATTTAATATGGCCTCAAAGCTCCCCTGTAATTGGTCAAATCTCAAAGTTATTATGGATTAATGCAGCGTACGAACACTCGGCTCTATGTGCTCGTTAACCTAGCCAGAATCTATTCATATTCTATATTTTGGCAGGTGGATCATCGGATCTGTTGTTGCTTGTCATGAAGACATTGCCATATCTATTCAAGCTTCATGATCCCAAAATATATGTCCACTACATACATTCCCCTATAGATAATTAGGAATACATCACTTGAAATGAATGCCTGACAACCGATAAGGTGATTTTCTAAGCACACCTTTGATGTGGCACAAGGCCGAAATTATGGGGCACCCAGTGAGGATCGTACTCACTACTCAGTCGTAATTGATATGGTGAAACAATCTTGTTAGCCATTACATCATATCGAAGTAGCCTTTTTCATGCGTAGCTTAGATGTGGCACAAGGCCGAAATTATGGGGCACCCGGTGAGGATCGTACTCACTATTCAGTCGTAACTGATGTAGTAAAACAATCTTGTTAACCATTACATCATGTCGAAGTACCCTTTTTCTAAGCGTAGCTTAGATGTGGCACAAGGCCGAAATTATGGGGCACCCAGTGAGGATCAAACTCACTACTCAGTCGTAATTGATCTAGCAAGACAAGCTTTCTAACCATTACACCACGTCGAGTTGCCCACGACAACGGATAAATAAGTATATGTTATCTTAATATAACCTAATACGATAACAGGCGAATGACCTTAACGCCTAATCTTATTAAATAATCTTATATAAGACTGGGATTTTGTTCACTTGTGAGATAAGAGGCTGGGATTTTGTCCATTTGGTTTTTGTCCGTTAGGATTATATCCACTGGGATTTTCATCTATATAAATATATATATATATATATATATATATATATAATTGACAATATTTTTTTTTTTTTTAAATCCAGACGACATTCATTCAACTGATGTCAGGTTTCATTGTAAAATACATCCCTACCCCTTACCAAATTGTAGCTAATAACTGATACAATGATACTGACATAAGGAAAATCTAGACATCCCTTGTCCAATTTAAGTAGAATATTCTGTAACCATGGAAACGTGATTTTAGCTGTGTCTTTAAAACCCGGTAATTTTTAAAAGTTACTCCAAAATTCGCTTGAAGATGAAATGGAACTAATGCTTTTAATTTAATTGTAAAATTAAATTCAGGGTTTTTAGCTTCTATTTTTGAAACATGGTTGGAACTGTGTAGCGAAAAAAAAACATATTTTAAATCAATTAATTTATAATATATATATATATATATATATATATATATATATATATATATATATATATATATTTATATGGAATGTTTCAGTAGCACATATATGAATCTGGAACCGTGACATTGCATCCAAATTGAAAGTTGTGTTGGAAAACTTGGAATAACGGTTAGTGCGAATAATTTCTGACTTTGAGGTCATATTAAATGGGTATTGTATAGCTGGCCACCCGTATTCGACTATACCCGTCTACTAGGTCGGCTAGCCAATCCCTATTGCAGAGTCTTGCTCAGATATCGTAGAAATAGTAAATAGAAATACGAATACTACTTTATGAACATTGTTTTAATGGATGTCAGTTATCAGTTATCTCATGTCAATTCCACTCTCCAAGTTCCCAACTGCCTTAACCGGGTATTGAACTCACATTGATAACTGATAATTGACATCCATTAAAACATGGCACGTGGAACTGGAACAGTCTACCCCAATGAGCAAAATAAAGGGTTCAGTTCGACATTCCAACTTCATGAAGAAGGCCGGAACGTTGTAATAAATATGACGACAAAGATGAGGACAATAGTCCGAATAATTTTAAATAGTTATATAATTTAACCTCATCTCAGAAATATAGACAGATACTGAAAAGCCGAAACCTTGTGTAATAAATATGGCGACAAATGCATGAGAACAATAGTCCGAATAATGTAAATAATGTGCCATAATACCTCATCTCAGAAATATAGACAGATTTTGAAGGGTCGAAACGTTGTAATAAATATTAACAAAGATGAGGACAATAGTCCGAATAATGTAAAATAGTGTACATAATACCTCATCTCAGAAATATAGACAGATACTGAAGGGTCGAAACGTTGTAATAAATATATATACAAAGATGAGGACAATAGTCCGAATAATGTAAATAGTGTACATAATACCTCATCTCAGAAATATAGACAGATGCTGAAGAAATATCAACTAAATTTGTATTATTCTTGTAGTAGCAAAATTTTGAAGCCAGTTTGTAAGCAAAAACTTGTTGAAAGAAGCCATTTCTGTAGAGCTTTTCAGACGATATTTAAAAGTAAATTCTCAAAAATTTATAAAATTTTGAATATAATTTTCGATGTCAGCCCCTATCATACCTCAACGTTTAGTCGAGTGCAATGTCGCTTGTGTAAAGAAAGTGAAAAATCAGCCTGCCCTAATATTGCAGTAGCGTTGGACAACGGACATTTTCTTAGCTGGGGCATAATGAATTTAAATCCTTCACAGTATCGACGAATTTGTCTAAACGCTCTTTTTGTTATGTTCCACTAAAAGAAACAAAAGTCACAATATCCATAGCAGGAAAAAACATATGAACACATTTGAAATAACTGCTACTTAGGCGTCATTTACGATTTTCAAACTCGAAACAGAAACATTATTTATATAAAGTGCTCTTTGATGTTGACAATGTATGATTACGTGGCCTAAATCAAGCATTTCTCGGTGGAATCGGCTTTAAATATTGACTCTCAAAGAATTTCCAAAATCAGCGTCTGTTAACTGTCCTAGTTTCTTGGGGATTAAGAGAATTTTGACAACTCATTAGAGTCCTTGATGAACTAAAACATGGCGGCAATCTGTTGAGGATAACGGGTCGGGACAAGGCGGGTAACTCATTTGGACTGTGTAATTAACATTCTGATTAGGTATTTTCTTTTTTTTATTTATTGCAGTGTATATTTTATCGTTGTTGATTTGAACTGAGCTTAATTTCCTGCGTTTATCTATCGCAGTATTTTTAACTGAACTCAAACTGGCGCCATAGGGATATATGCAAATAAGATAGCCACAATGTTGACACTATCTATCTAGTAGTCTAATTACCTTTTCTATCTATCTATCTATCTATCTATCTATCTATCCAGTAGTCTAATTATTATTCTATCTATCTTTCTATCTATCCAGTAGTCTAATTATTGTTAAACATGAAAATATTTATCATCTATCTAGTAGTCTAATTCATGTCCCAATTTATATCTCATCCATCTATCTATCTATCTATCTCATATCTATCTATTGGATCCCCAGTAGTCTAATTATTATTCTATCTATCTTTCTATCTATCCAGTAGTCTAATTATTGTTCTATCTATCTATCTATCTATCTATCTATCTAGTAGTCTAATTATTGTTCTATCTATCTATCTATCTATCTATCTATCTATCTATCTATCTATCTATCTATCCAGTAGTCTAATTATTGTTCTATTTATCTATCTAGTAGTCTAATTATTGTTCTATCGATCTATCTATCTATCTAGTAGTCTAATTATTGTTCTATCTATCTATCTATCTATCTATCTATCTATCTATCTATCTATCTATCTATCTAGTAGTCTAATTATTGTTCTACCTATCTATCTAGTAGTCTAATTATTGTTCTATCTATCTATCTATCTAGTAATCTAATTATTGATCTATCTATCTATCTATCTATCTAGTAATCTAATTATTGATCTATCTATCTATCTATCTATCTATCTATCTATCTATCTAGTAGTCTAATTATTGATCTATCTATCTATCTATCTATCTATCTAGTAGTCTAATTATTGTTCTATCTATCT
>CAHIKZ030001373.1:330000-528330 GCA_903632075.3 Acanthosepion pharaonis | reverse complement strand
AATAAAAGGCCTGAAAAATAGAGCACCTCGTGATCTACGAAAGCGTTAGATTCACCCTTCTCGCCAAAATTGGGTGATTCGCTTCAATCTGAAAACTCCACAAAAGATTATGTATTTCATTCTCTTGAACACATTCTGGTTTGTGCATCAACCTGTTTGGTCAAAATGCTTTCACTTGCAGAGTTTCCAGTAGTTTACATTTCCCACCAAGTAATACTTATTTTTGTATTCATTGGGGCAAATCTTTCCACTCCTTATTTTCAGAGCCTACATTTCTATATTTTTCCTTTTTAATTTCTTGGCCTTTCTTTAGACAGCTGATTTTTTTTTCATTATTTTGTGTGTGTGTGTGTGTGTGTGTGTTTTGTATTTTTTTTTAATTAATGGCGACAGTCTTGGTCGCCATCCTGCTTCTGATTATATAATAGTAACGATTATAAAAATAATTAAACTGATTATTAACGTATAATTATCCTGGTAATTAATTCAAAATTGTCGAAATGTCTGACGACTGACAATATCCAAGTCGATCTAAGAATTACCAGGAAATTAAATAAATCTCAAGGCTCAATTATATTTAATATATGATATTTAAAAAAAAAAATCTAAGAATGACAAGTGCGGCGAAGTTATTCAACCCGGGATATAAACTGGTACATGATATCAATAGATTTTTTTTAAGTCAGTAACGTAGGTACGTGCGTGTGTGCTTGAGATATACAAAAATTATATATCAGAATAATAGCGAGAAAATCAGTAATAGGAGGAAAAAATTCTCAGTGATATGTTTCGTTTCGAGAAATAAAAACCTCTTTAGACGAGTTTGTTTTTGTTTTTTGTTGTGTTTTAATCATTTCACCCGAACAAGGCTAGAAAGCC
Organism: Acanthosepion pharaonis; assembly: GCA_903632075.3. Taxonomy (NCBI): domain Eukaryota; kingdom Metazoa; phylum Mollusca; class Cephalopoda; order Sepiida; family Sepiidae; genus Acanthosepion; species Acanthosepion pharaonis. The sequence continues at coordinate 527,451 of CAHIKZ030001373.1, read as the reverse complement.
ACTAAGACGCAAGCGGCTACTGAGACTGAAAGAAACTGCGAAAAAGAACAGGATTAAAGGAAGCAGAAAATAACAATAGATGTTGCATTTACATTTTGGAAGGTCTTAATTGACAGGAAAGTAAGAAACCGAAAGAGAATTACAAGCGAAACGTTAGCATAGAACTTATGATTACTTAACAGTTTCAACAGTAGAATGATGAGACCGAACTGCCAATCTAGTACAGTGCATAAATTCGAAAAGTCGTGATACCAAAAATGAAACCTCACCAGAACAATTACCTTGAAAATAATTATAGAAAAAGCACAGGGAAGCTATATTAAGGCGGTGTGAAAATGACTAAAAAGGAAATTCCAGGTCAGGGCCGATAATATCGCAGATTCATTGGATTCTGTTAAGAATCTCCACATTTCATTATTTACATTAGTTCGACAGTAAATGATCTCCTCGCCTTTGTTGTTATCAGCACATATCGGTTGATTTACTCTCCGGCCTACTTCAAGTGTCTATAGAACCGAATAACTTTCAACGAATTTAGAACTGAACTATTTATTTAATATCTGTCTATATTTCTATATTGTAACTATTTACATCGTTCGGACTGTTCTCTTCATCTTTATTGCCATCTTCACGACGTTTCAGCCGTTGTACGCTCCGTCCTTCTTCAGGTGACATACGTTGGAATTTCGAACCGAACGCTGTTGTCTCTAAAGACACATGGCCCAGTTGATAAAAACGTTGGTTGAGTAATCCAGAAAGTAACTTGATCCAAAGAGTTGTGAGTTCAATACCTGGCCACAGTAGAGGGGACAAAAACTGGAGAGTTACTAAAGGGAATTAATTAAAACTGAGATATCAAAAAAAAAAAAAAAAAAAATATGCGTGGAATTATTACAATCTACCCCCGTTGGCTAAAGGGTTCGGTTCGAAATTCTAACGTACATCATCTGAAGAAGGTTGGCGCGTACAACGACCGAAACGTCGTGAATATGGCAATAAAGATGTGGAGAACAGTCCGAACGATGTAAATAGTGTAAATACCTTTATTTAATCCACGAGGGTAGATTTTTTGAAGCATTTCATTCCAAGCAAGATGGGAATGCCACTAGTATGTAGGGGGTTACAGAGAGTGAAAGTGAGAGAAAAGATTGGATATAGGGAGGGGATTGAGGAAAGGATAAAAGATGAACAAATATTTAATTCATGTCTAATGATATCTCATCTTGTTCTTTTGGGGTTTTTTTTTAGGGGGGCGTCGATCTGAGTAGCAAGGAAGACTTAAGAAAAGTATAAACAATTTTGAAGTTTCTGGTTCATTATGAAGAAAGACGGCTTGGAGAATTTTATATTCTGATGACATATTGATAGTCGAGAGGGAAACAAGCTAACGATTACAAGCTAATCGATTACAGAACAGGATATGGGAAGAATAGTAAGGAGATAAACATTGCCTAGAGCTACAACAGATAGGAAGTTATAGTGAGCCATGATCGCCGATGTCTAGAAGGGAAACTGAATAACATAACTAACGAGCTTGGGTAAATGGGAACATCTACAGACTTGTCCTGGGTATGACGATAAACTGCACATGGCAGCAAATCCCAGCTCTTGGCAAATAGTGAACCCAAAAAAAAAAAAAAAAAAAAAAAAACTATGAAAGTATAAAAATACATTTTTATAGTAAATTTACCAATAATACCTATTTATAGCAAAATGACCAACAATTCATTTTATCTGTAGTTGACGGCATGCAATTGCATTTAAAATATTTAGTTGAAGCCATAAAATTGTGTTCAAAATATTTAGATTTCGTTATTAAATAACTTATAGAGGTTGATATACTGCTAAACAAAATCAACCACACAATCAATATGAAAGAACACTTTCATGACATTAATCCATATAATATCTTAGAATTTCTTAAAGAAATCAAACTGTATTCGAAAATATAACTTCAACAAAAGTACAACATAAAACACACATATCACCGCCTCTAGTAATCATGTCCTCACAAATATGTATTTGCATAAAAGATGAGTATCAGCTACCATATATTCACTAGTGAAAGAAGAACATTTATTTTATCACTTCTATGCTTCCAAGAAAAATAAATTTCGGCATTAAATGACCTATAAGGAATCGATATGCCATTAAACAAACATCTACAGGCTTGAATGTCTACTCAAATACGTACATCCACTAAATATATATCGTTTATTGCAACACACACACATTATATATATATATATATATATATATATATATATACACACACACTGGAATTTGCCCTCAACTTCCTCCGTGCCTCATCCTTTCGAGCAAATATCAAGTTAAAAAGTTTACATAATGTCATATGTGCAGATTGAATTTATCTAGGTCAGTGTGTGTGTGTGGTATGATCATTCCTGTCTGTATGCGCCTCTTTCGAAGAGATATTTACTTATCTGGGTTTAGTCTGACACAGGGCCACCATAGTAGATACACCCAATGAGAATAAGGCTATTCGTAGCAATTGTCTGTGAGGTTTGCACGCGAACGACCGTTCTCCGCTAGATATATATTTAAACTTCTGAAACTGATTAATTATTAGAGTAGAAATAAAATAAGAGAAATAAAAGACAGGAAGCTATGGAGAGCCATGATCATTCGCGTCCTGAGGGGACATAGCATTAAAAAACGAGTGGAACATGAATTACAAAGAGAAAGTGGTTGCACAATAGAGAGAATAATGTTAAGAGCAACAAAAAAAAACAGAAAGCTGTGGAGAGCCATGATCGCTCAAGAACTGAAGAGACGCAGCAGAGAAAGAGATAAAAGCTTAAAATTAAAAAAAAAAAATTTTAAATAGGAAAAGAAAACTCCCTTTTCTGACACTTGAGGTTTTTAAACTTTTGGTTTGTAAGAACTTTTCTATTTTTACCATGAGACCCGGGTTCGAATCTCACCATAGTCGATTTTTCAGAAAAGAGACTTCCTGATATTATAGGACTGGATCCCAGCGTGCGGCCACTTTGGAATATCCTATACCCTGGGTTGACCCAAGCCTCGCGAGTGAAATTGGGTAGACGGAGCCCTTTTGCCATCAACACCAGTAGTCTGTACTGAAACTAAGCTTTCAAATTCTCTATCTCAAAGATAAGCAGATCCTCCCAAGTTGGAAGAATGGCGCAGCACAATCTTCTTCTATTTTTCTTTATTAATTTTTTTGCTCTACTCAGCTGATCTTAGTAAATAACGTTCTTCTGAAGCACAAGTAACTAATTTGATAAGAAAATTTTTTTTGTTTTGTTTTTTTTGTCGATATGAACACTAGTCATAGTAGAAATGATGAGAGTGGGAATAGTGGGGGTGTCTGTAATTGCAGTGGTTGTGGTGAGCATTTGAAGCAACAGTTTCTCTCCTTACAGCTTTCGTCGGGGGCGGAGGTAAGAGAAGCAGTGTTAGGGAACCTTTTTTTATTTTATTTTATTTATTTTTTTTTTTTTCGAATGGGCGCTTAAAAGCAAACGTTTGAGTTTTTTTAGTCCATGCTTTGAGTAAGATGGTTTGGCTTTCGGGCAATTTTGAAGAAAACGCACACACGTACATACACACACATACATACATACATACAAACCATTAGTTATATAGGTTAATCCTTATATTTTATTTTAAAACCTACATTTCGCTCCAAATTGTCATTCATTCACCCGCTTATCACATACCAACAGGCCAGTTCTGTACGATCACGAACACGATTACAATACATCATTGTGGTTTAATGTACGTCTTAAACATTATTGGCAATTCATTTCAGACTTTAATTAAAATTACCTTTTCTGAGTTTTGGCCAAATTATCTTTCAATTTCACTTTGGTAAGTTTATTTTTCATCTTTTTTATTCATTTATTTGCGTATTTTTTTTCGTCTGTCTTTTGAGTATTTTTTTCGTCTGTCTTTTGAGTATTTTTTTCGTCTGTCTTTTGAGTATTTTTTTCGTCTGTCTTTTGAGTTACTTTGCGCTGTTCCTCAAAATTTTTTTAAACTTGTAACGTGTCATTCTCATCACCGTTTGTTTATTTGATTTTGTCTAGTGGCATATCAACACCTCTATGGGTTATTTAATACCAAAATATAAATATTTGAACAGAATTTGGTGGCTTTAACTAAATATTTTTTAACACTACTGTATGCTTTCAACTACAGATAAAATGTATTTTTGGTCATTTTAGTATAAAAATGTATTTTTATATTTTCATAGTGTTTTTTTTTTGTTTGGGGAGGGGAGGTCATTATTTGTCCATAGCTTGGACCCTAACAGATGCTACCATCCTGGGACAGGGTGAACCTGGGAACAACATCAATTAAGTGATGGTTTTATTCTCCACAAAACATTCAATCCCCAGATCATAGGCCTTGCTGTCGGATGTAGTTTATCGTCATACCCAGGACTACTGATCACTGCTCTCTCTGTCTTATATAAGATATATTTTTATATATATATATATATATATATATATATATATATGTGTGTGTGTGTGTGTGCGCGCGCATATTGTTTTTTATTTTTTTATGAGATCGTTAAAATATGTATTCAATATAAGCACATATGAACCCAGCATAAGAGACGTCAACAGTTTTAAATGAGAACACGATGTCAAAAACAAACCACTTCAGAGTCGTATCAATGAATGTTGATATTGTCTATTTTAACGTTCTTTTGTTTGTTTTTTGGGGTTTTTTTTTTTTACATAAACAGACACTACTAATTTGTATCCCTTACATTGTAACGAAGTTTTTTAATGACACTCATATTACAAATTTTGATTTGCATTTGAAACCAAACAAAAATCAGTGCCCGAAATACAACGAATTAACTTTTTCCTACGTAACATAAAGGCTTACGACCACATCACGTTGAAACACCGATTCCCGTACGATCACCGAAGTTAAGCAACGTTGAGCTTGGTCTGTACATAGATAGGTGACCGCTTCGGAATACCATATGCTGTAAGCTTGAATACGAGGTTAGTATAATGAATAATGGTTCGAAATTTTTAATCAATTCCAGTTGGGTTCGTTATATTAACTTACACGCAAATACCCTTGGGAAAGGATATGAATCCACCTCCTTTCCCCCAACTATGGGTTAATTAATAAGACTTGTATAACTAAACCATTGTTATCTCGAAAGATTCTTACAATCTAATAATATTTTCTGTCTAAATAACCTGCAAAGGGTTGGTAAGCCATAAAAAAAAACAAATCAACGTAAAATAAATTAAATTCAACATTTGTGAAGAGAATGAACAGTAGCCCCGTTTCTATGCAGAAAATTGTCGAGAGTGATCTCTCTCTCTCACTCACACACACACACGAAGCAGTGGGGAGATGTATCAAGTGTTTTCTTATTCCAGTTTCCGATCAATTGGCTAATAGATTAATGCCTATTATTTGATAATCCACTGTTCTAGAAATAACAGTTACAAGTGATCAACGGACTGAATATCGCAATCAAAACAACTTCGGTGGTGAGATCAGAACCCACCACCAGGAAATTAATCACCAAAAAAAAAAAAAAATAAATAAATAAATAAAATTAAAAAAAACTTTCACAGGATGCCAATAAACACACTCAATGCGCAAAATGTAAAATCCTTGCGAAAGTATTGCGAGAAGCTATGGTAACAAGCAAGAATTATTACCATATAATTTTTAATCGATTTCACCCCCATGCAAGGCAGTAATGCCACTAAGACACAAAGGGTTACTGAATGTGGAAGAATTAGAAATATAAACATTACTAATGATCGGGAACAAAAAGAGTAATCAGGAGGACAGTAGATAGCGATTAACATTACATTTAAATTTTGAAGGTTAAAATTTTCTGGAAAGGGGAGGGAGTTCCACAAGCAAGAAATGCTGGATAGTAAGTAAGTTTCATTCGGACAGCTTCTTAAGAATTGCTGCTTTGTGGGACAGACTCCCATCAGTATGTTTTCCCAATCACTACAATCTTGACCTTTTCAAGTCTAGGGTTAATCGTTCTCTTTTCCGTTTGTGTGTTTTTTTTTGGGGGGGGGGTTCAAGCAGATCGCCCAAAGCAAGGCGGGAATGCCCCTAGCCTGCAAGGGGTTACAGAGAGTGAGAGTAAGATTAAAGAGGAGTGTTTGAGGAAAAGGATAAAGAGAAGGACAGGGATCAAGGCATCAGAATATGTCGATTGACATTACACTTGAATATTTGAAGATTATAGCTACCAGGGAAGCAAGAGATAAGAGAGTTCCACTGATGGGAGGTGCGAGATAAGAAGCTGTCGAAGTAGAAGAGATGGCTACATTTAGTCGTTTCTATAGTGAAAAGGTGGGACCGAGATGCCAACCTAGTAGAACGCTTAAATTCATGCAGTTTGGGAACCAGTGAAAGTAGCTCGTCGGAGCAGTTGCCATGAAAATACTTGTAGAAAAGACAGAGGGAAGCCACAGCACGTCTGTGAGAATATGACTGTAGACGAGATGCCAGGACCAACCACGTTGTATATCCGTCTCTAAGAAGTAAGTTCCATTTGTACAGCTTCCTCCCAAGAACTTTTGCTTTGGGGAACAAACTCCCAACAGGATGTTTTACCAATCACTACGATCTTGACATCTACAAATATACGGTTAACCGTTATCTTTCCTACATAACCCTATTAACTTCACTTTTTGCCTTTTATTACGATCCTACAACACCACACACTAACCGTCTACCTTGAGTAGTTTTTGAGCCCTTTATTGAATGTGGATTAGTTGTTGAAAGAATTATTAATTTCTGAATACGACCAGTGCATTTCGGTCGTGTTAATACTGTTGTCAAGGGTTGTTTTTTTTATAAGTACTTCCCTGATAAAAAAAAATGGTAAAACTATGAATTCGGTTGTGCTATTGCAAATGATGCGTGGCCTGCTGAGACAGACACGTTTTTTTTTTTATAATTCATGCAAACAGCCACTACATTATCGCAGTATTCATAGCCAATGATATTATCGGACAGTGTTTTGCTTTTCATGATGAGGGCAAGTACTTTGTCAGTCATTTTAATATAGATAACCTCTTCAAGTAGAGAGTCAACCGTTAAGATTGTTATGTTCAAGGAAGCATCAATATTAGAGTGTTTCATGAACATAGACAGCTCCCTCATACCCGCCAAAGAACTACTGAGTGGAACTTTTTTTCTTACATTTGGAACCTGGGGAAAATGAGGAGGACTCGCCTCCTTGGAAGTAGCATAATGTGAACTGAAATGCCGAAACTAAAGAACGGAACTTATTTGATCTGAATATTTGCCACTGAAATAATGATCAAGCAACGAGAGGCTTACAATGCTCTGTCTGTGGCCGGGGAGGATCTCTATGGAGAATAAGTATCCCTCACAATACCGCATGATCGTAGTAAGAATGGTAAGTAAGAATGTGTTGTTTTGGTGTAAGGAATACTATTGTATGTTTGGGTTTCTAATCGTGGCTAGCTAAGTTTAAGATAAGACGGATTAAAGACCAGGATTTCCCTTTCCCCCACTCCTGGCCTTGTGCCACATTTTTGTATTACTCAAGATAAATATTACTCTCCTCAGTTGTACCTAGATGTTATGAATTTAAGTGCAGTACTAGATTGGCACCAAGATCTCATCATTTTGCAGTTGAAATGACCAGATGTTACCGTAAGTTCTATTCTAACAGTTTCTTCTATCTCACTTTTCGCTTGTGGAACTCTCTTTGGGCTTCTTGCTTTCTAATCAAGTTTCATCTTTAAAACATTAAATCCAATGCCAATCGTTGTCTACTGTCTTCTTAACGCCTGTTCTTTTATTGGGCTCGCTCTATGATAATGTTTTTCTTATATTATTTTACACTCATTAACTCCTCTGCATGTTAGTGGCTTTGTTGCCTTGCTTGGGGTGAAATGATTAAAAAAAATAAGAAATAATAAGCTAAAATATTGAATTTTAATGCAGGCGGAGCAGAGACTCAGGAATCGGATTTCTAATTCCAGTCGAATCCATTACATTCACTTACATACTAATACCCTTGGGAAAGGTATAAATCCTCTTCTTTCCCCCAGCTATGGGTAAATAGCAGGACAGACCGGGTTCTGTAGCCTTGGATGGCAACTGGTCTACCACAGAAAGAAATGGCAACCTACTGCGGGAAAAAATCTGCCTCGTCAGTCATATCGAAAGATACATGATCGCCTAAGCGAGTATAACGCATGGCACATAACTGACTGAATGCAAGCGGACAGGCCCTCAATATGTGAAAGATTGGCTTCTAAATAATTTTTTTCTTATTCGTTCACACTCCAAAAAACCCTTGCGTCTTAGTGACTTTATTACCTTGCCTGGGTTAAATATTTTTTTTTTTAAACTATAGGTTCCACTTGAGATTTGCAGTCAAGAGACCTATCAGTCATTCAAAGCATGGAGATTTATTGAGAGCCTAACCGTTCAGTATGATCGGCGATAATGAAACAAAACTAGCTTGGTTTTTGACGTATTTAAAGTTACAAGCCGGTTTTTTTCCGCATTGAGCTGTTACATCAGTTGTAAGATATATTTAAAAAAAAAAAAAAAAACCCGTTCCGAAAATGAAGATATATCTAAGTATGATGGTAAACTACATCCAACAGCAAAACCTCTGAACGGGAGAGTGGAGATTTTGAGGAGCCTGGACCCACCTCTTAATTGCTGTTCTTTGGTCACCCCTGTCCTCGGGATGGTAGCAACAGTTAGGGTCCCAGCTACGGGGAAATAGTGACCCCACCAAACAAAAAAAAAGACCCAATGAAAGTACAAAAATACAATTTTATAGTAAAAATACCAACAATATATATTTTTTTATATAAAAAAAACAACGAGCACAATACATATTTATAGTAAAATGACCAAAAATACATTTTATCTTTAGTTGAAGGTATACAATTGCATTCAAAATATTTCGATTTCGGCATTAAATAGCCCATAAAGGTGTTGATATGCCGCTAAACAAAACCAACCAATCAATAAAATGAAGATCTTAGTATAGGTTACTTTATTTCATTATAACATCTTGAAAAATATGAAACAGTTTTAACAATATTGTACTCAGTTCCTGTGTTTTTATTTAATTGCTGTGTTCTTTAAATGGTTGTTTTCCTTTCAGGACGTAGACGATCATGGTGCCCACAACTACCTATCGTTTGTAGCTCTCTGAAATTTTTACCATCTCGGTCTTCCTCCCATTTTCTATTCCGACATCCATTTATGTAGGTTACTCGCTGTTTCCCTCTTCTACCCTAGCATTCAAGATGTCCTGTAAGTGTTAAATTCCACAAGCCTTCTTTCCTCATTATGTCAGAAATTTCAGCGTGCTTCCGATTCTTGACTTTCTTTTTCGTTAAAATTCTCACTCTTTACATGCTCCATCCAGGATATTCTCAGCATCATTCTGTATATCTATAGCTCTCATACCTCAAGCCTCCTCTTCATCTGACAAGAAATTGTCTATTGTTCACGGATGTATAGCATTCGAAGTGTGAGAAAATTATACTTTCAGTCGATATTCATGTAGCTGTCTTTATAATTGTTCACATTCAGTCCGTTCTAGCGAAAGATGGATATGCAATGTAATTGGCCCTGATCTGACATCTCGTCTGCAGTCGCTCTCTCACAGACGTGCCGTCGCCTCCCTGTCTTTTTTTACAAATACTTTCACGGTAACTGCTCTGATGAGCTGCTTTCGCTGGTTTCCAGACTTCATGAATTTAAGCGTTCAACTAGGTTGGCATATCGCTCTCACCCTTTCACTGTCGAAACTTAAGTGTAGCCGTCTCTTCTACTCCAATAGCTTCATGTCTCGCACCTCTCGCCTGTGGAACTCTCCCTTTTTCTTGTTTCCCTGATAGCTATAATCTCCAACTATCCAAATGTAATGTCAATCGACGTCTCCAAATGCCTTGATCTATCCCCTATCCTTCTCTTCATCCTTTCCTACATCACTCCGCTCCAACTCTCTGTAACCCCTTGCGTGCTAGTGGCTTCCCGCCTTGCTTGGGGTGAAACGCTTAAAAAATTATATTATATATATATTACTCGATTCTCTCGTCGAATTCGACGTATGACTGTCAAGCAGATCGGTTCCTAGGAAACCTAGGAAATGAGATTTGATTATAGTAGTGAAGGTTTCGTGCAGGACCATCCACGCTTTTTTTAAGGCTGACTACAGAGACATGGTGCACTACGTGCCACAGGGTCCTCAAACGACCCTCTGTAGGTTTTGAATTCAGATATGTCCTTCTCCTCGACCAGTTGCCATCCAATGCTATAGAACCCATTCTGTCCTGCTATTTGCCCATAAGAAGTAGTTTCCAAACATTTCCCAAGTTCTTTTACTCCAATTATTGAATGTGGAGAAGGTTGTAATGATTTGTTCTCAACGCAGACTGGCCACGACTTGTTCCCACCCTCCGAATATATTTGTATCAGAATTATACTATTATTATTATTATATATATATATATATATATATATATATATATATATATATATATATATATATATATATATCATCTAATCTGCGTATCCTCTCCTCTTATCGTGAACTGTTGAAACCTGTCTATAAGAATAGCCTAATTGTCTTTAAAACTAGTTCCATAATTCGTTTATGTTAATAACAGTGTGAAACTGACTGTATAGACCACTCAACTTCGACAGAGGAGAATTGCTCGGCATCTATCAGCTACATCATTTGCATATATCTGTTGTTACATCTTGGTCAGCAGTTGCAGGAAAGATGCATAAGCTGGAGTATGAATCGTCTTTCCAAAACGATTCCCATTCCTTTGCAGTTCATATTCGGATTATCATCTAAAAGGCCCTAGAAAATATTTATTAAGTCAAGGCAACTATTCTTGTGTAAACGGAATAAAGGTTGCTTGAACTCAGTGTGTTCTGTCTTTAAAAAATATAACCGTCTCAGTATAGGGTGTATTTTCTATTTCATATTTCCTTTTAATTGATTGTGCAAAAAAAGTTTCAGTAAGCAAGTTCTGATGAGTAAGCAATTACTTACATCTTTTTTTCTCTCTTGCATAACCTTCCCGGGCTGACATGACATGAATTGGAATGATTATATTGAATCAGTTGCTAGATCTGCTGCTAGAAAAGTTGGTTCATTGTGTCAAGCTAGAAAATTGTTCTCGACAGAATCTATTTTACATATTTATAAATCTGCCATTTGTCCATGCCTTGAATATCGTTGCCACATCTGATCTAGTGCATCTACTATGTATTTAGAGATTCTTGATAAAATCCAAAGAAGAATCTGCAATGTTATTGGTCCTCAAACTTAATGAGGATAGTAGCTAACCGCCAGGAGAGTGACTCATTGTGCCTCCTCGAATAAATGTTTTCAGCTGACATGAAGTGGAAAGATTATATTGAATAAGTTGCTAGGTCTACTCCTAGGACAGTTGGTTCATTGTGTCAAGCTAGACAATTGTTCTTGGCAGAATCTATTTTACACATTTATAAGTTGATTATTGCTGTCACACCCAGCTTGGTGCCTCCATTATATATCTACAGATTCTTGTTAAAAGCCAAAGAAAAATCTGCAAAGTCATCTGTCCTTACCTGGCATCTCAGTTTCAGCCATTTTCCTACAGTCGCAATGTAGCTTTTCTGTGCCATAACTTTATGAATTTAAGAGCAATACTAAATTATCAGCCAAGTCATCTTACGGTTAAATCTAGCCATTTCAACTCTAAGTATTATTTTATGCTAATTCTTAGCATTTGCCTAAGTGTGCCGTTATATTCTGGTCTGAAATTGCAAGACAGCTTATACAAAATCGAGAATGTGCACCCTCCTAGTGAGAGGATATGTTCCCAGTTTTGTGCAGGTCACATTCTGATTATCATCTAAAAGGCCCAAGAAACTATTTTTATTAAGTCAAAACTATTTATGTAAACAAAAAGGTATGACTCAATGTGATACATATCCATATATACATATCCAAATGTAAAAGGACGAAGAATAAGATTTCAGCGTTCAAAACATTAATTTAAAACAGGGCTCAATACAAAAGCTGAGCAATAAATATTTATTACAGTGTTACATTAGAACATTTTTAAATTTCGGAATAAAATATTTTAGTAGCATCGTGATTTCCCACCTGATGAAACGTTAAAAAATTTAACGTTGAAACAAAATATACAGTTTTGTAGTAAGTATGTGCATGTTCTAATGTAACACTGCATAATAAATATATTATGTGTGTGTGTGTATATATATATATATATATATATATATATATATATATATATATATATATTATTGATAAGGTATATTTTATATTTCATGTTTCCTTTCTCAGTTTTGCTGAAAAAAATTCCTCCATCGGGTTTTGATAGGTACGGAGCGATAACCGATTAACTAACCTTTTTTTCTCTTTCGTTTTAAATTATTGAAGTTGTTATTTTTTTAAAATTAGGTCGGTCCTGTTCGCTATTAAAAAAATGCTGGTTTCTTGAATCATAAAACCTGTCTTTCACTAACAACTTGGACTTGATTCCACAAATCATGCTAATGACGTCACACAGTTACCGATCATTTATACACTGAATATGAGAGAATTGGCAGGCAACGAAATCACGGTAGCAACGAGAAATTGTATTTGCTCAACCAACAATTATACTATAATCATTAGAAAATATTTCCACTTATTAATGCGTTCGTCTATTCATCGTATCGAACTATGCCTAATTTTTTTTTTCAATTTTCATTCGTTTTACGCTTTGTCATTGCTTTCTTAATTTTAACTTTTTTTTTTTTTCTTGTTTATCTTCGCCTTTCTAATTTCTCTTTCAAGCTGAAATCCAAACTGTTATTATCCACGAACAAGCAGAATTATTCACAGAAATTTCTTTCTCTCGTTTAAACTGTTTCTTTTAAATGGCCTTCTTCTACTCTTCCTTCTTACATTCAACAAATCATAATTATCCAAAAATAAGCAATATTATTCGCATTTTTTTTTTCAAACATATTTCTCTCTCAAGCTTTCCTTGAAGTAATTGTCTTATTTTTATTATTATTATTGTTTTTATGCCCTTCAACTAACGAAGAAAGATATTCGATTTTTGCAATAGGCGCTCTCTCAAAATCCGAATGATTGCCTCTGGATCTTTCGTATCCCCCACATATATAAAAAAAAAAGCACAAAACACTATTTGCTTTATTTTGAACCTGGAATCAGACTTCTGATTTTCTATCGAAGGATTTTTGTTCGATTTGCCCTTAACGATTGCCAGCAAGTGTGCTTTAAGTTCAAATATTTCGCTCTTAATTCAATTAGGTTTTTTTTGTTTTTTTTTCATTTTTCTTTACTCTTTTTGCCTCTTAAGGAAAGAACGCTAACACAGATTATTATGAATCGAGAAGTGTTGTTAAAAAAAAATAGAAAAAAATAAAATGATTAAGAGATTTTTTTTTTTCCAAATATATTTCTACCACTAACGTTAAAGTTCATGCGAAGAATATTAAATTGACGCCGTAAACAATTTGGGGATAATTTTACAAGAGGAACAATCAAATTTGGCTGTTGGCCTCTGATGTTATTAGGATTTTTGTCTTCTTGATTTAGTTCACGCATTGTTTCTGTCTTTCATTTTCCGTATTTTTATTCATTTACACATTTTTTCCTTCTTTTTTTTTCTATCTGGTTTCTTTCTCTCTATAGTTACATTTCTTCTCGTATCCTGAAGAAGAAGGATATTTCTTCTGTATTATGTTTTCTTATTTCTTCATTCTCTCTCTCCGCCACTTTAACTTTTTAACATTTTTTATTTTTTCTTAATTTACTTGCATTTTCATGTCTTATTCATTACATACAATGTTTCCTCCAACCCCCACCCTTTTCTCTATTTTTTCATTTCCCTTTCTGTCTATTCCTCCCCTTTCTATTTTCCACCATTTTTCCTTTTCTGCCTATTCCCCTCCTTCTTTCCCTTCCTGTCTATTTTCCACCATTTCTTTCCCTTTTTGCCTATTCCCCCCTTCTTTCCCTTCCTGTCTATTTGCCACCATTTCTGCCTATTTCACCATTTCTATTCCTCCCCTTTCTGTCTATTTGACACCATTTCTTTCCCTTTCTGCCTATTCCCTACTCCTCTCCATTATTTCCCTGTCTATTTTCCACTCTTTCTTTCCCTTTCTGCTTATTACCCCTTTTCTATTCCTTCCCTTTCTTTCCCTGTCTATTTTCCACCCTTTCTTTCCTTTTCTGCCTATTACCCCGTTCTGTCTATTTTCAAACCTTTCTTTCCCTTCCTGTCTATTTTCAAACCTTTCTTTCCTTTTCTGCTGATTCCCCCACCTTTCTATTCCTCCCCTTTCTTTCCTTTTCTGCCTATTACCCCGTTCTGTCTATCTTCAAACCTTTCTTTCCCTTCCTGTCTATTTTCAAACCTTTCTTTCCTTTTCTGCTGATTCCCCACCTTTCTATTCCTCCCCTTTCTTTCCCCACCTTTCTATTCCTCCCCTTTCTTTTTCTGTCTATTTTCCCCCCTTTCTTTCCTTTTCTGTCTATTTTACTCCGTCCTTTCTATTTTTTCAAACCTTTTTACCTTCCTGTCTATTTTCAAACCTTTCTTTCCCTTCCTGTCTATTTTCAAACCTTTCTTTCCCTTCCTGTCTATTTTCAAACCTTTCTTTCCCTTCCTGTCTATTTTCAAACCTTTCTTTCCCTTCCTGTCTATTTTCAAACCTTTCTTTCCCTTCCTGTCTATTTTCAAACCTTTCTTTCCCTTCCTGTCTATTTTCAAACCTTTCTTTCCTTTTCTGCTGATTCCCCCACCTTTCTATTCCTCCCCTTTCTGTCTATTTTCCACCCTTTCTTTCCCTTTCCGTTGAAATGTGTGTGGACATTTTTTTTTAATAAATACACTCCTTCGTTCTTTCGTATTCATTTTCCCAGTCGTTGTCTGTTTCTTTTTCTTCCATGTTATATCCAGATTCTAATTTATATTAATTTCATTTTTTTTTCTTCCTCCTCTTCCTTGAATACTCCTATTTCTTTAGTCCTGTTATTCTCCCGCCCATTCCTTGTTTTCTTTGGCCCCCATTTCCCCCCACCATCATATTTATACAGTTTCATATCATCCCACCCTTGTCTTTTTTCCTCAATTCCAACTCCCTTTTCTTCACTTTGGGATTTAAAATATTTAATTTGTAGCAGACGCAGATTTTCAGTCAGAAATACTGGTCATTATGACCTTTTACCCACCGCTGGATAATTAGATCAGATTTAAATTATCTCTGATGTAATATTCACGGAAACAAAATAATTCCATTCACGTTAACATAATTTCAAAAAGAATTAATATGTAAAAATATATCACGACTTAAACTGACTGGTTTGTCCATAAAATATAGAAATTTTAAAATCATTTTTTTCATGACGCCTTCCTCGGGCGACGTCATTTTTCGGAATCGAAAATACTGATTAAGAGTCCCGGTTTATAATTATAAATACAGTGTCAAATCGATCTTTGGTTCTGTTTGTACTTTGCATTAATTTATGAATGTCACGTTTGAAACTGTGCTTACGTCATTAATAACCGAGTACAATTACGAATTGAGGAAAAAGGGCATCAATAGTACGCAGTTATCGATGATGTAAGCACAGTTTCACACTTAAAATGTATTTCCTTTCGCACATACAATACTCACAGTGGTCATCAGTAAAAGGATGCGTCCGGAATGCGATTTGCAGGTCGGGAACACTAGAGAGACGCGGAAGATTAAATATCTGGGAAGCGTTCTGACAGAGGACGGTAAATGCGACACTGAGATCCGTAAACGTATTGGGAAGGCCAAGGACGCATTCTAAAAGCTGGGCAGAGTAGGAGGATTTCTTTGGTAACGAAGAAAAGAATACCGAGCTGTTACGTGACATCTGTCCTTTACGGCAGCGAATATTGGACGATTTCCTCAAAGATGAAAAAGAGACTCAAGGCGAAGGATGCTAAGAATATCAGACTGAGCGTGTGAACAACGATGAGGTCTTAGAGCGGATGCAAACGAGGAGGAGGCTTATACTTAACATCAGGAAAAAGCAGCTGAAGTTTCTTGGACACATGAGGAAGGAGGGCCTGGAGAATCAGATACTCACAGGTCGAATAGGGCAAGAGAGACAAGAGAAAACAACGCATGACATACCTAGCGGTCTAAAGAGGTTGGATGACAGAACGTGGTCTGGAGGAGGTAGCAGAGGGAAGGGACTTGGTGAGAGCCATGATCACCTACGTCCTGAAAGAACAAGGCACATAGAAAGTTCGTCTTGTCCGATTGTCCGCACGTTGAGAGCGCTTCTCCCGATCGAGAAAACACTGGTGTTATATAGCTTTCCCAGTCGCAAACCCATGCTGACTATTGGCTAATACCCGCTCAGTATCGTACAGTAGCACAGAATAATCCAGGTTTTTTTTTTATCTTGCTTTTCTTCAAGAGGTGTCCTATTTGGGTAGAGTGGTTCTAATTTCCAATAACGTCCTTTCCAAGGATGTGTCAAGGAGAAAAGGAAAAAATACGATTAACTGTAAGAAAACAGAATACAAGAGAAGCATCTGAAAAGGTGAACATCGAATTAGAGACACCACGGCTTACGGCCATATTACATTGTAACACCAGTCTTCGTACAATCACCGAAGTTAAGCAACGTCAAGCTTGGTCAGTACCTAGATTGGTGACAGCTTCGGAATCTCAAGTGTAGTAAGCTTGCATGGGCGAGTGGTGTAATTGGTAACGGCCCGGAAATGATAATCTCAGAGCTGTTATATATTCACCTACGGGCAAATATAAATGGGAAAGGGTAAAAATACGTCTTTGTCTCACAGTTATGGGTTAATTAGTAGGATATATCATTATCTCCAAAAAGTTATTGCAATATCAAATATTTTGTGGATTTTTAAATAACCTGCAAGGAGTTGATAAGCCGTAAAAACAAGTCAATCGAGACATCAGAAGCAGGTACAACCATTTAATTACCTGTGTAGTACTACGGATAAGGTTACATATAAACCTGTAGGTGCATCAAAATAAAGAGAAGCCTTCACAAAACTAATCAAGGTGTTAAGACAGGAATATAATTCGTTATAAACATTTTAAAATTAACACACTACCTTGAGTTGTCCTTGGGCCTTGTAGTGGGTTAGCTACTAGTATAAAGAAAAAGGAAACCGTACTGAACGATGAACAGTTTCCTTACTGATGAAAAAGCTGAAACAAGTTTTGAATTGTAAGGAACATTCTTTTTTTTTCTTTTTTTGCGAGTGAATATTGTATTTTTCCAACCATTTTTCCTCCTACTTAAACCGTTTCTTTAAAATGGTCTTCATCTCCACAAACTTCCATTAAGAATTTCATACTTTTCCCAAGGATATTTGCACTTTTTCATCTTTTACATTAGTGTTCACCCTGTACAAGGCCCAGAAGCCAATCGAGGAGAGGGTTACAGAGTAAGAGACATTTTATGCGGATATGTAAGGAAGATAACGGTTAATCATAGACTTGAACAGGCCAAGGTTGTAGCGATCGGGAAAACATCTACTTGGGAGCCGGTTCGCGAGAAGCTGCTCGAGTGGAACTTACATCTCACATGGAATACGAAGGGAATGAGGGTGGTTCACTACAATGTACGTAGTATGTAACGAATGCGACTGGAAATCGAACTCGGCTCTCCGATTTCTTATACCAAAACACTATATAGTTTTAGAAATCTATTTCTTTTCATTTTGGAAAGATAGTCAGGTCGAGAACTAATCAGCACATTCTCGAGTGGATTGTTTTCACCAAATTTTGAAAGATTCATTACGCTTGATTTTTTCTAGGGAGGGTGCTGAAAAGGTTATGGTTCAACTCACTTTCCAAAAATCTAACCAAACATCAGATTTTTTATTTTTTTTTATTTTTGATTTTTTTCATTATTTAAAAATATTCTTGGTTGTACCGAGAACTTTTCGCGGACCCCTGGTAAAAACTGAAGCAATTGACGATGCCCAACGAAAATCAAAATTAGAAATTCAAGTAACGAGTAAATAAAATTTAAAATCTGAAGTGCTCTACAGTGTTGAGGTTCGGTGGAGGGGACATGAATCGATTGCTTTCCCAACCACTATGGGCCAACAAGCAGAGTAGGGAAAGAGACGGCGGGGACAAAACAACACTGCCTCAGAAACCACAGCAAGGGGAGCGGCACATAACTTGAGGACCAAAAATGTTCAAGGGACCTACTTCACATGACACCGGGTGTTGCCTACTATTGGTTTTCCCGTCGCTTTTATTGACAGGAGACAGTTGAGAAAAACTCTGATCTAGACAAGTTGCGGAGAGTCTCGTATCAGGATATGCCAAGCTGTTCTGCTGCTAACGGGGAAAACCCGAGTGTAACTGGTTTTGACAGACGCGATTCAAGGCCTTATTTGCGTCTGTACTGACGCGCGTTCGCCACGGTCATCTATACCCCGCCATCAGACTATTCAGTAATGCACATTACACACGAATTATACAGGAAACACAGGAAGAACGAGAAAAAAAAAGAATAGAAATAAACAAATTACCTCTAAAGATAGGTGTTGTGGAGTAGCTGAACACCCCCACAAGATGGAGAGTTTAAAATAGGTACCTCCACAAAATCGCTAAAAAAAGAGCATAGCTTGATGAAAAAGACGCCAACCTTGCCGAAAACAAAATTTTATCGTCTAAATGCTTATGCTATTATTAAGAGGAAAGACCAAAGTTTTTTTAATTATTTTTTAAAATTTTTCTTTCTTTTTAGAACATTCTAAATTTTGATTAAAAAAAGAACTTGTTTCTCTTTGTATCAGCGGAACTAGTAAATAACAGACTATTTTTAGCACGTTTTTCTTTTTTTTTTTTGGTATGACACACATTAATTTGGAAAATCTTGCAAAAATAAAAATAATTGTCGGATGTTAATGAAACTTTCAGGAACTATTTAACAGATGATAGAAATTATTATATGTTTTTTTTTATTAAAGTCATGACAGAAATATTTTTTTTAAATATTTATTACCCCCACCCATAACTAATTTTATGAAAACGCTAGAAATTCGATCGCATCGGGTTTAGTAATTACAATAGGTAAAACCCCAAGGCTTTGAGGAATGCAAATCATGTTTTTTTTTGTTTTTAATTGCACTGCCACCGCCCCCGCCCTGAAAATCAGCTCTGAATTGTAACATACAAAACTCAAAACAAAGATATTATTTAATTTCAAATGCTTTTATTTGCTTTTAGTTGTTTTTATAAATATGGACAATATTTTCTGAAAGCAAAAAATTTTTTCGATGAAAAATAAATTTTTCATATAATTAAGAAATAACAAATAATTGTAATAGATTTTTAAATTTAAGTTGTTAAAATATTATAAAATTAGTTAAAAGCCGCATCGGGTTTCCTAAGTCTCCTTATGGGATAGATCTTTTTTAGTGCGTTGTAAATTGTATCATTTTGACTAATCAGAAGATCCGCAGTAATTAAGAAATGTGATTTTGTGTTTATAATCGGGCTGTAATTATAAAGTACGGAAAACCGACCAGAATACAATTAAGTTGTGTTATTTGAGTTAAGCATTGTTCTCCGCTGTTAAGGCCTTTACTTTTGCGAAACACGTGTGGAGAAGTTAATTTGATTTTTCAATTTCAACTGAGAAGGGTACCTACAAGTATCAGTATCATCTTATGAAATTTATATGATCTTATTTTTATATTAATCTCGGTTATGACATTTTTCCATAAATGAAATATCAAAATTAATAATAAAATGGATGGAAATTCAAATAACACAGTAAAATGTAATAAATGTACATAAAATTATAGTATTTTATGTACACTTCTGATAAAATTTCATAAGAAAGGTATCTATAAATTAATTAGATACTTATGAAATTTAATGTCACTCTTGACAGTCTTATTTTAATTTCTTTATATTTTCCATAAAGCATCGTAAACGTAAAGGTGAAAGCTAAGTACAAAAGAAAAATTAGAGCGCTGAAAGTTTTCCTTAAAAATAATGAGGTAAATAATTTGTTTACTTAAATGTAAATTATTTCACTTTTCTCCTTCCGTAGAACAAATTAGCCTCACGGAATTTGTCAATATACCATTCATCACCTGTCAAGTGACGCGAAAGTTTATGACCTGCTTTGTTTTATTTTCAAATTACATCTTTTCGGCGCAAAAGCTAAGTTTGGTTAAAAATATTTTAAATAAACATTCTAATTTCTGATTTTTTAAAAATAAGTTTTGAAAAAATGATAATTGATATTTAAAAGAATTTAAAAGTGAGATTTTCAGTTTTTTTATAAAATGGAAAAAATGGTCAATTTTGCTGACTCAAAAAAAAAAAAAAAAAAAAAAAGATTTTTAACGAAAATTTCGGACAAGCTAGGAACGATTAAAAAATGGAAAAAAAAAATATCCCCAAATTACTCTGATCTTTCCTCTGAAAAATAAAGATTTAGACGATAAAATTTTGTTTTCGTCAAGTTTGGCGTCTTTTTCATCATGCTATACTCTTTTTTAGCGATCTCGTGGAGGTACCAAGTTTAAGACTATTTAAACAGCACTATCTTTTGATGAGCGAGAGGAGTTAACGATTACCGTTAACTTTGCTTGTTGACACTACCTCCGGACGGAAGGGAACCCACACGAGACTATACCGAAGGCAGAGTCTCGTCTGGGGAAGTAGATAGTTACCTGATCACGTGTATACGGAGACTACGGGCTAGGAACGCATCACGTAAAAAGAAAAAAAAAACGGCTTTTTGCTACATCATGCTACATTTTTTTTGTGGGGAGGTCTTAGTTAAATACCGAGGTGTTAACGATTAACTGTTCATTACATTAGTTTATGTTCTCAATCGTGTATCAATATTAATCTCCGGAATAAACTAATAATGTTCTATATGTCTGTCAGTCTTTCCTATTTACGACACAATATGAAAGCAGCAAAGAGCGAAGGGGGCAGAAGGACAATAGAGAGAAATAGACAAAGTGTTGTAGAGTAATTTTCACAGTGGAGGCTTGTATTTCACTAAGTCGGTCCTAAATTAGGTTCGACGTACAAAACGTTAGGAACTTGAAATAATAGTTAATGACGCAGCAATCTAGTTATGGGGCTCATACTTTAATGTCCGACATCGACTGACTCCCACAACTCACTGAGCTCCACTGGCGACTGCTACTACTACTACTTATCTGTGGGAGAGTCTATTTACAATAGAATAGGTAAGTTCCCGTATAACACAAAGAAAAACAGAGACAGTGATGGGAGAAAGAGAGATACTTTCTGATTCGATAAAATATTGCAAAATACGGCAAGTGCGTGTTGAGGTTGGGAGAAATATTGTTGAGACAAACATTGTGTGTCGTTAGAGGAGATAATCCTTTAAATACGAACCGCAGTCAGGGTAGCCATCCCAAGAAACCATTGTCAAAAAAAAAAAAAAAAATCAAATTAAATTATTCTACTCTTGTCCTCCCGTTAAAGACATTGGGCTGAAAGTTTTTAGAACACACTTTGTAATTTTCATTATTCGTTAGTCGGTCCTCTGTCTCTCGGTAGGGCTGTCGAAATACAACTACGCTTTATTCGAACGTTTGTCTGGAGAGAGTACGAGAAGTTGTGGTTACAGCCACATAATTATACGTATACATAAAACAAATGATTACGGGCTTTTCCCTCATTCAACCACGTGTACAATCATCGCCTTCTAAAAAGTATGTAGATATTTACACTATTTGCATTGTTCGGACTGTTGCCCTCATCTTTATCATATTCACAACGTTTCGGCCGTTATACGCTCCGGTCTTCTTCAGGTGATATACGGTGGTATTTCGAACCAAATACATTATTTCGTCCACTGGGGGTAGATTATCTAGTTCCACGTGTGATGCCTTTTATGGTTATCTCAATTCAGTTATTTCCCTCTTTTAGTACATCTATTTTGTTCACTACGGCTGTGGCGAGATACTGAACTTATAACTCAGTCAGTCAATGGATTATTTCAACCAACGCTTTTAACCATTAGTCCATATGAACTTATGAACCTAATGTCTTAGTATCATTTTTACCAAAGATCATATTACAATTTTTGTTACTGTTGTTTTTCGCTGGCTCTCTGTATTACTGGTTCCTATAATGTGTTCATGTCTATGCTTGGCCGGCTTAGGAGATTTTTGTAGCCTAGTAAAAACGTCGTGAATATGACAATAAAGATGAGGACAACAGTCCGAGCAATGTAAATAGTTACAATGCCTCATCTCAGAAATATAAGCAAAAGTGTGTAGATGTTTACTTAGTAATGACAATCTCAAGTTGGTTGATCCTAACACTAGGATCGTTGCCATCACCTTCAAGACAATCGAGGATATATTCAGGAAGAAAAATAAACCAAACATCATTTTAAATGCCGGAATTTATCAGATTAAGTGCCTACAGTGCAAAAACATTTACGTGGGGGAGACAGCACGAGATCTAAATACGAACACAAGAGTGACTTCTGTCGGAGTTAGCTCCTCCTTAATTCCCTAATTTTGAAACCCTTGCTTCGGGACGCTCTCAATTCGTTATATATACTTGGAGTCTTGTTCTCTTTTCTTCTCATTTTTCAGCTGATACGACACGATGTAAATCTCTAGGGAAGATTTGCGTCTTCCCCTTTTGGGGACGCTACGCGTTTCCTTCGGGAAACACACATGAACATTAAACACACATGTACATACGACCATTCACTTACACTTTGACCACAAACTTTCTACGTTCATTCATACACACTAATTATCGATCGCCATTGTCAAGTGTAACCCTTTGTTGTATGTCAATACACATACCTGTTTATATATATATATATATATATATATATATATATATATATATATATATATATATATATACACACATAAAATCTTTGTTGTCTTCATTTTTCCTTTTACATTTCTGTTGACGGGCTCATACTCAGAGAGTCCGCCATGTTTGTAAGTGGGCTATTTCAACAGACGCATGTGTTTGTCTCCCAACACATACAAACGGCTCACTACACTTGCGTTTAAACAGACATTCTAACTCTCGTCTTACATCAAAACGACATGGGACATAATACTGATTTCACTAATGCCAGCCTAATTTTAATAATATAAACCTTTGAGAAGAAAATATTTTGAAAATATATTTATAACATTACTACCAACTATAAGCACTCTTTTGAAACATGACCATCTTTCAACAGACATTATTCGCGAATCTAACTTAAATCTATCTAATACATAAATAATGAAAATTTACAAGTCATTTTCAAAATATACGCATGAGAAATGCTTTAATGATAAATCCAAACCAAAACATGATTACAATATCTTGATGCGTCTCACCGACCCACACAGAAGTGATGACAACAGATATTCCCCACACCGACATAAACGAGGGTGACATGTATAGACATTCCTCATACACAAACTTACATGAATTATCGTTACCGTCTGACATACACCTAGACACACAAGCGTTTCTTTACATACATTATCACATATTTTAAAATCTTAACATACCAATACTTCGACTCTTGGCTTTTTTCATTTCTATCACGATCTCTGACAAAGCTTTAATAAAAGTGAAACATGTTAGATTGAGATACGTTTACTACTGTAGCGGACCGTGTCGGCGATGTTGAGTATAAGTAGATGAGTATATATTGTAGAATTAGACATGTGGGTAGAATTTTCCTGCTAGCCGGTCCAACTACATGAGAAAGTTGGACTTTAATTAAGTCCAAAGAAGACAAGGAAAAACAAACAGGACCGATAAATATATGTAAACAAATATATGTATTAATAACAAGAGAGGTTACCAGTTACAGGGACAGAGTGCGTGTGGTGAATATTATGTGCGTTGTGTTGAGTGTTCGTACGTACGTGTATTGTTCTTAGCGTGTTCCCAGCATTTGGGAAACGCTGTATCTGTGAGCGTTCACATCTGCGAGGTGGTAAGGCTGAAAGTCTGAGGAAAAAGAGGTCGAGGCGAAGGGTCAGCGAGTATTTATAGCCAGGAAGAGAGACCCCTATTGAAGGATTAAGGGGCTAAAGGAGGAGCTAACTCCGACACTACTAGTTCTTTATTTTATTATCTTGTCGGATTCAAATCCATTTCTGATCTACATTTGAGCTTTAACTATATATATATATATATATATATATTAAAATAGTGATTAAAAATTAACTCCCTAATTTTATACAAAATGGACTCTCCCGCCTTGTAAAAATTATAGTTAGACGGGAGAGTCCGTCATACATAAAATAGGGAGTTCATTTTCAATACCCCTATATATTCGCATAGTATCCGATACATAAAATATTTACTTATGTCTTTCAGGTAAATTAAGGCTTGTTTTTCTTTTCAGGTATCTATCCAAATGGAAGATTGTTTGCTTTCCTACAAAACAGCCTGGATGGTGGCTGTCGCAGTTGCAGTGTACTACATAATACGTTGGTGTCTATGGCAAGTGACCGTCGGAGACTACGGCCGAAAGTATGTATTGGTCACTGGATGTGATTCTGGTTTTGGCAAGCTCTTGGCCAAACGTCTGGATTCATTGGGTTTTCAGGTTTTCGCTGGTTGTCTGACGGAGAAAGGCGTAACAGATCTCCAAGCCAGTTCTTCGGAGAGACTTAAAGCCATCATGCTAGATGTCACAAACTCTGAAGACATTGCAAAGGCTGTCAAATTAGTTGAAGAAATCATTCCCCCGGATGCAGGTAAAATTATTTATTCAGCATCTAGCGTGTAGCTCAATTGTTAGAACAGAAGTTTTCCCGGTTAGAGGTTCGATTTTTTCTTTACCCAATATCTACTACTCATTCACCTAATTGAAAAAAAAATATATAAAGATTTTATTAAATCGTGCTTCTTTTTTTTTTTTAAGCAATAAAAATACCTGGAAATATATTTTTGAGGGTTGAATAGGTTTCTAAAATAACAATCCTTGCAAAACACTTCCTTTGTCAGGTCAAAGTTTTATCATTAATTTTTTTCCCTCGTCATTTTTTATGCCGGTGCATCCTGTTCGAGTTAGACGATTTGTATGTTTTAGTGTTTTGTCCTTTGTATCCAATACCAACGTCTCAATACTACGGTATTCAATTGTGTAATCGCAAATCCCGTACTATTTTATAGGACACCATAGAGATATACGTGTTCTGGATACAAAATGTATCTCAATATTACGGTTATTAATAGCAAACTTGCAAATCTCGTAATATTTCGGAGGACGCCATAGAAATATGTTTCAGATACCAACTTTATCTCAATGGCGGACTTTATAAAACTTATGACGACCTTAGTATTATGACTTAATATGGTGTTGATTCTGTATGTGTCTTGAAAAACAAAATTTCTTCTTGAATCTGGTGACCGAATGCTAACAAGTTTTTTGAGTGTTGACATTTACGTAGTGGATGTTCTGTTGAGTGAACTTGTTAGTCCAGCATATCCTCTAAAGCAGCGACTCCCTCGTAGATGCAGCGGAAGAGGTTAACGAGTGAGGCGGAATAATTGAAAGACAATCAAAGATTTAGAAACAGTTTCAATAAATCAACATGCCAAAAATAAATGATTTCAAAATTTAAAATACTGTAATTACATGCCAGTCCCAGTTTAAATAGTTATAAATAATTGCTGACCGATTTTATTATTGTGATATTTTTGTATTATATCAAGTATTAAAAATATAGTAACTAGAGTCTGCAAATTGGCGGAGAGAGTTATCAATGATAATATTCTGACTTCGAATACACGTTTATCCCCCTTTAATCCCCTGTCTTATTTTTAAATGTACTTTTTTCACATGAAATTTAGTGAGGCGCGTGCAAATTTTCATTTCGAAAATGCGACCCAGAGTTAAAAGAAAAAAGAAAAAATGGAAATCACAGCTCTAAAGGCTCGATGGAACTGATATCTGGGGCATTTATCGGAGCCAGGGTAAAAGATTGAGGTCTACTTCATGTTACTGAAGTCCTTACACGTACACAGTGTCAAGACGCATTGACCTACGGAAGCATAACGCAGTCATAATAGATGTCTGTTGATTTGATTTTTAATAACGCTCAGGCGAATGGTAGGCAACAAAATACCTTCCACATGAAGGATAAGCTTCATTGTTTCAAGCAGGACCATCACCTTTTTCCGTCAGCCTGTTTTCTTATAATGTAACCCTGTTCCATCGCTACCCCCAGATTTATCGGTATGTTTTACTTCAATATAGTGGCATCACAACCTAAACTCTTGTGTAGAACATAATTTTCAAACAAGAGATTCATTTGCTGCGCGCCTCGTGTATAAGTAGACTTAATTCACAAACATTTACTAATTTATTATATGCTCTCTATATGTAATAGATTTATGATTAAATATTGTGGTGAACGCGCGTCTGTACAGACGCAAAAGAGGCCTCATATAGCATGCGGACATGTTTGTCAACACCAGTTACATCCGGGTATTTCCAGTTAGCAGCAGGACAGTTTGGCATGACTAGTTAGATACAGGCTTCTCTGCAACTTGTCAAGATCCGAGTCTTTGTAAGATATCTCATCATGCCAATAAAAGCTGGGGGGAAATAGTAGTCGGCAAGACACGGTGTATTGTGAAGTCGGTCCCGTGGGTATTTTGTTCTTCAAGTTGCTGTGGTTTCCGAGGCAGTGTTTTTTTTTGTTTTGTTCCGTTTTTTTGTTTTTTGTTACTCCACGTCTCTTTCCCCTATCTCCCTATTATGCCTGTAGTTGTTGGGACAGTAATTGGTTCGGTGTTTTCTACTAATCTCAACAGACTATTTGCTTACATTATAACAAATATCCGTAAATTATGACACGCAAGGCGTGTAGATCTACAGTTGATTTGGAGCTGAAAAACCACTATTTTTATACATCCCCTGTGGTGGTCGTCCCTTAATTTGGAATCCGGAAACCATCAATTCATTATAAGCCTTCCGTGAAGGTCAACACTTATGTGCTAAAAATCATGTAATTTATCTGTTCAAACAGTTCCTTGTTTTGGGATTAAATCTAACTACTTTATTGTAAGCGATGTAAATAAACAGATACTCGACTTAAAAAAACATTAGTTTATTATCCGATTCGTGTATACATGTGCAACTAATTTGAAGAAATTCCAAATTTATCATACTTCTGTGTCGTTTGACATTTGACTAAGCACCAAGATGTCACTATCATCAATCCCGTCTGCAAGATGATCATATAGTATTTTTTGAGAGACTTCTTTAATTTCTTCTATACTTTTACTATTAGAAGCCACTTGATATATATTATTCCAGAAGCTGATTACACCAACTAAACAACATCTTACTTATTATAAAACGCAGATTGTGTGTGTGTCTGTACGTTTATATATTGGATCGGATTTCCTACATTTTTCAACCGATTTCAACAAAACTTCATAGGACTGCGTAAAATTACCTTGCGGTGGTTCTGAAAGCGCCAAAAATTGGAAAAACAATTGTTTTTGCACGAAATCAATTTGTAAACACGATAAAACACGATTCTGTCGCCAGAATGAAAGGGGGAAAACTCATATCGAGTTATACTTATAAAACCCAGGTTGTGTGTGTGTGTGTGTGTGTGTGTGTGTGTGTGTTCGTTTACATTTTCAACCGATTTCAACAAAACTTCACTTTTTTTTGGCAGGTAGTGTTTCTTATTGTCTTGCACACTTTTTTCTTTATTTTTACATTCAGAATGCTTTTAAAATTCCATTTACAAATTGTTTATAATAAAATTTTATTCAATCGATAGACTCATAACGATTGAAAACAATGTTTTTTGTTTGAGTTTGACCAATTCGTAAAAAAACGAAAACAAAACAAAAAAAAAACAAAAAAAAAACTAATTAAGACATGCGTGTCCGTCAACCTTAAACAATAATCTTTGTCAATTTTATTTCTCAGTTTTCATGATGGTCGATACTTGATCTATCTCTTACTGTTACATCCCCGGGCAACGCCGGGCTCTACTGCTAGTATTCTATAAACTATAAAAGTTTCCCCAACCCCCGGACTCATTTTTACATATTCTTTCATTCACACATTGTAATGTCCCTTATATTTTGCCTATATTGCTGCTTGCTATAAATCAAGAAAATCTGACCTGAGTGACTGTTCCAACACTCAATAGCTGCTGATGCGTCACGTATTGAGATAATCAATAGTATCATCTTTAGGCGAATTTGAATATCAGGTGGGAAAATATCGAAATAATTTTATTGATTGGAGTATCAAGATTTATGGCAACAATCATGCCATAAATGACCCGGTAAACCAGCCGGTGCTTACAACTTCCACAAAAACTTACTAATATTTTAGTAATAGTTTTAATCGATTTTATTATTGTTGCTTTTTATACTCTGGTAATTCTTAGTTATTACTATTATTTTATTAAGAATTTTACTTCATTTTAATATTGTTACTTTTTCTCACAAGTCTTTAGGGTAGTACGCTCTTCATGATTACTTCTATTTTATTTGTAGTTTTATTCAGTCTTATTGTTGCTTTTTATTTCTTTCATCTGGTCATTACCCTAGATGGTGTTGTCATTTTAGTTGATGCTTCAAGCGATGTGGTTTCTGTTATTTGGTACAGTTCTTTGGAGGTTAAATAATACAAATTAAAGTTACAATATCAAAATGCAACTCTTCAAGAATTAATACTTAGAAAATTAACTGAGACTTCCTCAATTAAAATTATTAATATTCTGATTTCGACTAAAATGATTAAATATGTGAAAGAAACAGTGATGCCATATTTAAACTTGTTATAATTCTCTTAATCGGCAGCGGCAGTATTTTAATCGATAATCGTAAAAGGTACCTTAGCTGGAGGCTCTATCCTAGGTTCTAAGCCGTTTCTGATCTTCATCAATAATATCCCAACTAGGTATTTATGCAGAAGACCCTACCATCCTACCATTTATTCCTGTCTCAATAGCAAATCCGTCAGATCCAGCTAAGTAAGTGCTGTAGCTTTGTTAGGGCCAGAAATAAAGGCACAAGAGAGGAATTTAGTTAAACAAATATTAACAGAAACAGTAATACAAACATATACAAACGAGAGTGTTACAGCAAGAATGTTCGGTCCGACTGTCAGAACTGACTGCTGGAAACTTCCCTATCCAAAAGGCAGTACCTGCTCCTATTTATAGTTAGGATAATCCATGTGTGCGTGGGTAAATTACTGTAATAGTAAACCTGGCTGCTGCTCTTAAAAAAGACCTACAATCTGTGATTAATTGGGGTAGGAAACTTTAACACCTCTAAAACAAAACAGCTCTCATTTAACCACTATAGAGAATTTTTTCTACCTGCCATCAGCATGGCTGACGCAACCCTTGGAGATTAATTAACACACTGCACCTTCTTAGTCTCACGTCCATCTTGCACATTTACAAATCTATAATTCGTTCGTGCACTGAACACTGCTGCCATATCTGGTCCGGTGCTCCTACCATTCATCTCAAGATTCTTGACAAAATCCAAAGAAGGATCTGTAATGTAATCGATCCTGGCCCGACATCTCGACTTCAGTAACTTTCTCACTGGCGTGGTGTAGCGTCCTTCTGTCTTTTTTACAAATAGTTTCATCACAATTGCTCTGACGAGCTTTTTCCCACCCTGGTACGCTGACGACATAAATTTAAGCGATCTATAAGATTAGTATCTTGATCCCGCACGTTTACTGTTGAAATACCACTTCTACTACAACGGTTTTTCTCGCACTTGTTTGTGAAACTTCCTCCCCTGAAAATTACAATTTTCAAAAATTTAAATGCAACGACGACCGCCATCTTTTAGAATCCCGTTCATCTTTTGTCCTTTTGGACAAAAAAAAAAATTACCGTAACTTCTCATGTATAATACGGATTTTTTGCTTTAAAAAAAAAAAAAAAAAAAAAATCAGGGGAGTGTATTACGCACAGCTACAAAAAATCTTTTAAAAATTACCTTAAAATAAAATAAGAATTATCATAAAACTAAATTAGAATAATATTATTCTATGTTTAAAACTATTTTTTTAATAAGAGCAGAAAACGCTGAAATTAGAGAGGTACAATTTATAGGGTTTGATTACCAAACAAAGGTGCGTATTATGCATGAGTCGAATCATTTTCCCCACATTTTCAGCACAATTTTAAGTGTGCGTATTATGGATGAAGGCGTATTATACATGGGGAATTACGGTATGTATATTTCAGGAAGCAGTCAAGGTTAGAACTTGACTATACCCACCAGTACCACGGCTTATCAATCACTGAGTAGATGAATCTATTTCACAAAACAAAACCACAATTACCTTCAAGTATATAAGGTGTTTTGTAAACACTCGGTAAAAAGAGAGATTTCTAATTAAAAAATGGCAGATTCAAATCAATGACGAACACAAAGACGAAATTATTCGATGTTTAATTAAGCCACCTGGTCCGTATCAATAAAATTATAAAGTATCTTTGAATCCATGCATCTGTGATTAGAAAACAGAAATCAATCTTTTTTTATGATATTGTGAGACTTATCGCGTTTTTATTTATTTTTTTATTTATTGATTACAAAGTAATCCATATTTTAGTTAAAAGAAAAAAAAAAAAAAAAAAAAAATTTTTTTTTTTTTTAGACCATATTTTCCACATCTGTCTATATTTCTGATATGATACATTGTAACTATTCATAGTTGTTCGGACTGTCGTACTAATCTTTGTCATATTTACGACATCTCAGCCGTTGTACGCTCCGGCATTTTTCAGGTGATACATGTTGGAATTTATAATTATATATATATATATATATATATATATATATATATATATATATATATATATATATATATATATATATAAATATATATATATAAATACTAAAAGTCTGTATTGCTTGGTGCGTCCGTCCGGCGCATAATGATTTATAAGTTGTTTATACAGTAAATGTATTTATTTTAACTTTCTTCAGACATTTTTTTTTTTAATTAAAATAAAATAAAAATTTAAAATTTAAATAATAGATGCCGCTTTGCTGTTTCATAGAGTAATTATTTATATTTCAGCTTTCTTTAAACAATGTTTTAAATATTTAAAAAATATTTTTTGGCATATTTAAAAAATATTTTTAAGTTAATTTCATTTAAAGTTTATCCCTATTCCTATTAAATGCTGTAAACAATCAGTAAAACGTTAAACTTGAACCTATAAGCCAGATCACGAACGAACTGAAATATTTAACTGAACCATAATAAAATTGACTTATTTTAATGGAACCGTCAGTGACCCAACGAGTCGTGGATAGTCTAGTAGTTTATATATATGGGGGGGGAGTTAGTTTTAATTCATGACAGGCGCCTATAAAACGTCAGGGACTAGATTATCAAGCAGGAGTATTAAGATGTTCAGCTTATACCGTACCGATAATATCTACCCGAAGCCTACACAAATTTAATTATCACGGTATAAGGGTGATTTTTGATGTTTTTTGCGGGGTGAATATATAGCAGTAATCACTGTATATTTATTCTGAATTTTTCTGGACAAACCATTTCCAAATTGGCCTTCTCATAAAATATCCCAAAACTCAACTATTATAATTTCCTCGTTGCACAAATGTTCGCCTAGAGACACGCGTGGAAGGCCGGACGGCCAATGTTTGCCTAGAGACCCGCGTGGAAGGCCGGACGTATAATAGAAAAATAGATTTTGACATTACCTAACAAGAGTTGTTCTGTCGTAAAAATTCACTAGACCAATCCAACACTTGACGTCATATTTAATACTGGCAGTATAGCCAGTCTTTGACCGGGTCTTTCATTACTGGAATTTTTTTCCGTTCAATTGGAGCAGTTTAAGTTTAAAGTCAGCCCACCCGAAAATAAATATTAGTAACAACATTTGGATGCAACTGAAGCACATCTCCAAATATGGGGAGGTTAACAATTTGAAGGGGGGCCTGAAAAGGGAACTGTATAATAAATATTATACTAATTTAAACTATTTATTTTTATTAAAGTTTTTATGAAAAAAATATATCTAAGAACAGGTAATGGTAAAACGTTGTTGAGAGTTTTATATTGGACAGGAAGTAGTGGAGAGCCATTGTCATCAACAATTTTGACTCAAAACCGACACTGAAGAATTATCTATCAAACAAAAAAAAAATCATCGAAATCGGATAAAAACTGTGGAAATGCATAAACATCTGATCACACATACACACATTGAGAATTATAGATATAGATTCTGAATTATGCGTTCAGCAAAACTTGTACATGTTTAGAGCTGGCAGGAGCTTCTCTCTGAACTATAGTGGCTTATCGTTATCGAAGGATAAACTCTAAATATATAGTCACTCACACCGACATTGAAAGATAGAACGAAGGTTTTTTTTTGTATGTAAGAAAAAGAAATGAAATGATATTATAGATATGGATATAAAAAAAGAAAAAAAAAATTAACAAAACAGTTTCTTCTGTTCTATTTTACAGGCTTGTGGTCTCTTGTGAACAATGCTGGAGTAATTGGCCCCCTTGGTTTTCCTGACTGTTTTACTAGGGATCACTACGAAAAAGTGCTGGCAGTTAATATGTACGGCGTAATAGACATGACTAACGCTTTTCTTCCCTTGCTTCGAGTGGCTCAAGGAAGGATCATCAATGTGGCCAGCGTGCTTGGAAGGATCTCGATTCGAACCTGCATTCCATATAATATCAGCAAACATGCAGTGGAAGCATATTCGGACGGACTGAGGTAAAACTTGTAAATACTTTATCCGCAACACGTTTTAGTTACTGTAACGCCTTGAGATGTAATGAATATTCAGAAGCGGCGTAGTCACCTGACTTTTTTTTCTTAGTAAACAGCTGGAAATTTTAAAAAATATGTGCATTCAGTAATTAGATTATGTACCGTATCCCTTCAGGACATATGCGATCATGAATCTCCACATTTTTTTCTGTCCTTTGTAGCTCTTAATGAATTTTGTCTTTTTCCTATTTCTTCTAAACCAGGTCCAGTCATCCATTTACACAAGCTCGCTAAGTAGGTCATCTTTTGTTTTTGTCTGTCTGTTGCCTTCTATCTGTCCTGTGGGTGTTAAATTTTCCAGGTTTTCTTTCGTCATGTGCCCTAGATATTTCAACTGTCCCTTTCTGATGTTAACTAAGTGTTCTTTTTGTTCCCATTTTATCTAAAACTTCGTTATTGCTCACGTGTTCGGTCCGTGGTAACCTGAGCATCCTCCTGTCGAACCACATTTCTGCTTCCCTCAAATCTCTTCACCTGTGAGGCATTCACTGCCATACAGATAGACTGATATTACGTAACAGTCTTATGTGCCATGCCCCTTCAGAACATAAGCGATCATGGCTCTCCACATCTTTCTGTTCCTTGTAGTTTTTAATAAGTTTTGCCTTGATTTCTCCCAGACCCTGTTCTGCCATCAAATTTCTCAAGCTCATCAAGTATGTTACACGCTACTTTCCTCTGTCCCGCGAATATCAGATTTTTCAAGCTCTCTTACGTGTCTCAGAAACTGACAAAATTCTGACAAAACCTCATTGTTTCTCACATGTTCTGCCCATGGTATACTCAGCATATTTCTGTAGAACCACATTTCTGTTGCTTCAAGTCTCTTCATCTTTGAGGAGATTGTCCCTCATTCGCTATCATACAGGAGGATATATACCACTTAACAGTTCAGTACTATTTTCTTTGTTTCTAACGAAAGTAACTGTCAGTCAGTCATGTGCCATGTGTGATACACGCTTAGGCGATCATGTATCTTTCGATATATGACTGACGAGACAGATTTTATCCCGCAGGTTTCCATTTCTTTCTGCGGTAGACCAGTTGCCATTCAAGGCTATAGAAATGGTCTGTCCTGCTATTTACCCACAGCTGGGGGGAGAAGATTCATACCTTTCTCTGCACGTAAGTGAATATAATGGATGCGATAGAAATTCAAACTTGGCTCTCCGATTCCTCAATCCGAGCCTCTATCCATTACTCCACCGTGCCTCCTGACAAAGTTGATTTTTTTTTTTTAAACTTCAGTTCAGTATCAGGCGTGATACATGCTTAGGCAATCATGTATTTCGATACATGACTGATGAGGCAGATTTTATCTCGCAGTAGGTTGCCATTACTTTCTGGGGTAGATCAGTTGCCATCCAAGGCTATAGAACCTGGTCTATCCTGCTACTTACTCATAGCTGGGGGAAGAAGACGATTCCTACCTTTCCCAAGTGTATTAGCATGTAAGTGTATGTAATGGAATTTAAACTCGGCTCTCCGATTCCTCAATCCGAGCCGCTATCCATTACTCCAGAAGTCTAAAACAGGTTAAAAAGAAATAATGGAAGACTATAAGGACTCCTCTCCTTTAATTATGTCAAAAACAAACCTTACAGTAATCAAGTTAAAGTGGCGTTGGAATTTGCATTTTGTCAGAACGGGCAGCAAAAGCCATTAAAAAAAGACACATCTGTAGGTTTGATCAAGTTTTGAATCCTGTACACCTTGCAATGTATGCACGTTGATAAGCTGTATGGTCACGTGAATTACTTTATCTTTGGATTTAATGGTGGCAATTATAGCGGTTATATTAGGATTCCCCCCTCCAATAAGCAAAAAAATTGCTCTCCCAGAAACTACGGAAGTAATAGGCAGGGAGGGAAAAGAGTGGAGGTAAACAAAAATAACACTGCCGCGGAAACGGTAGCAATTTTAGGAACAAAATACCCACGGGACCGACTTCACAAGACACCGTGTCTTGCCAACTGCTGACTTTCCTGTTGCTTTTATTATCACGAGGCATCTTACAAAGACCCGGATATTGACCAGTTGCAGTGAGGCCCGTATCTGGACATACTTAGCTGTCCTGTTGCTAACGGGGAAAACTCGAATGTCACTTGTGTTGACAAACATGTCCTCGATCCGGGCCTTCTTTTGCGTCTGTACCGACGCGCGTTCGCCACATAGTGCTATCGTCGATTGAAATTTATAAAATCTTTCTATTCAAAAATTTTATTTCAGGAAAATAAGTTTCTCACATCCACCGTTATCACGCTTTCCAGTATTAACGAGGGCTTCGTTCTTAACCTTTCATTTAAAGCAGAGCCGAACCCTAGTATCTTGATTGTTGTTATTCTCTCCGAGTTGATATCCATTTTAATTATTGCTGTTGAAAGTCATCAAGTGATGCGGCGTCTGTTATCTAAAACAGTTCTTTGCGATTCTCTAGCGCCAGTCCACGAGGATGGTCCTCCCTTATAGATATATACATGCTTCAGTTGCTCGAAGCCATTTTTTAACAATTGATCTGAAAAGGTGATTGTATACAGTAAACAGTTTAGACATTTCTGAACAAGTCTGGCGCTATGCATGACATCCGTATGAAAGTCTTGATCTAACGAAACTAAGAACACGCATAGAGTTTTTAGGTTACGGTCTGTTTTGTAGCAATTGGCAATTGGATGAAACTACACCTAACACAGACTATTCTATGTTCAATTTATTTTATCTCTTATACGAAATTTGATACAAATTCCACATTCTGAATTATGATGTATTCAGGGTAGCTGCCATCACTGCTTTCATTCCAATTCCAGATCATAGTTTCTGTTTTGGAAAGCCTTATCTTGAATCCTACTTTTTGGAAGGGCTCAACGAATGAAAACACAAAATACAGATATATAGGTAAAAAGAAATGCAAGGAATAAACTTTTTTCACTGTGGCTAGTTAACTTGAAGAGAGAAACAGTGATTCAGCTAAAGTGGCCTGTAATCTTAGAATCTACCTTACCTGTGTAATGAAACGATCAACCAGTGTGTGTGGCCCACGTTACCGCTAGTTTGATACGTGGACTCTACACTATCTGATGTGTGTGAGACTGCCCCCATTTCTCTCTGCGAACATTTGTTTATACAGCCGCATTTATTGCAAGTATTCCCCACGATTGTGAAACTGGGACCAAGTGCTTCTCCGTTCGAGAGACGGGGGTGACCCCAAATCAGACCCCTTGTACGACTTCTTTTAGAGTTCGCAATGTCTCTTCGAGATTCTATTCTATTACACTTGTATTGACAAGCAGCAAAAGCATTAAAAGAACTCTGAATCCGCAGAATTTAAAGCATCCAGACGATAGAATTACATTTAGAATACAGAAGAGAATATTGGGGCATTGAGTAGTAATGCAGTTATGTGATCTCCAGCGAAAAGCCATCCGTTGCTGGTGAGAGTGAAAACTCCATTAGTGCAATAAAGATTTCGTCGCTGCTGCAATTTCAATGACGTTTTCATTCAACAGCGTCTCGACTATCGTCGGACTTATTTTTGCTTAGTCTTTATCCAGGTGAAGGTCATTCGTCTAATTGCGCTTAATATCTTGATTGGATAGTAGATTTAAGGGCATAAACATCCCAAAATGCGAATTACAAATTGGAGATATCAAAATCAATAAGTACAATTTAAATAAGTCTACCATTCGTTCATACTTAAAATATTGTTGCCACATATGATCCGGTTCCCCTGCTATTTACCTTGAACTCCTTGATAAAATCCAAAGAAGAATCAGCAATATTATTGATCATGATCGGCTCCAGTCACTTTACTACTGCCGTAAGGTTGCTTCTATGCCTTTTATATAAATACTTTCATGGTAATTGTTAGAATGAGCTCTTCGCTATGATATGCTCATTGACCCCCTTTATTTCTGTTCCTATTTTTCTTTAGTTTAATTCCCCATCCCCTCCCTCGTTAGGTGGTCAATGGTGTCAGTTCTCTCTCTGGTGGATGCGGGGCGACTTTCGTTTCGGGTGTGTTTTTTCGTATTTGTTGTTGTGTTTGTGCGAGTGCTTGGGGTGAATGAATGTTTTATATTATATAGTCCCGCAGTGATTTCGTCCAGTTAACTGATGTTTCTGCCACAGTTAAGGATTGGGGGGGGGGTATTACTAACATTACTTTGTTTAGTTTCTTGTAGATAGATCGGTATTCATATTGTAATAATACTCATTGGGGCTAGTTTTTAAATTGTTGTTCTCCCCACCCCCCACAGACAATGAATTGTACATATGGATACCAGTTAAGATTTTCATAGAGACAATGAGGTATTATGGTGGATGTAGTAAGAAAGGTAAAAAAAGAATGTGTTGTTTTTGGTATTAGAAATATTGTGGTAATGTTTAGCGCAGTGTTTGTGGCTAGCTAAGTTTCAGTTTAAGGCAGAAGAAGACCGTCCTTTTCCCCATTCCGGCCTTGTGCCACATTTTCTGTAAATAAGCGGAAATATATCTCGCTCTTCGCTAGTATATCCAGGCTTTTTTTTAATTTAAGCGTAGTACTGAACTGGCATCGAAATCTCATCAATTTACAATTGAATTGGCGAGATGCAACCGTAAATTCTATGCTAACAGTTTCTTATCTCACTTGTAAAACTCCCTTCCGGCTCTATGCTTTCCAGCCAACTTTAATCTGCACAAATTTAAATGCAGTGCCAATCGCCATCTATTGTCCTTCAGATTACCCTCATCTTTCCGCTCATTATTAAGGTTTTTATTCCTAATTCTTCCACACCCTGTAACCCCTTGTCTTAGTGGCTTTACGGCCTTGCAAGGAATGATACCGACTAAAAAAAAATTCAGAATCGTTTAAACAGTGAATGAAAAGTGCAACATTGAAATCCGAAAGTGCATTGGGATAGCGGAAGATGCCTTTCAAAAGCTAAGCAAAGTATTAAGAAACGGGAAAATTCCGTGAGAAACAAATGAAAGAGTAATAGACTGTTACGTAATTTGTTTAATTGCATATCAACTCCTTATGGGTCACTGAATGCCGATATTTAATTTTCTTGGGAGGTTCAATATTTTTTTTGATTGCAAATATGTACTGCTGGTAATTTTTTTTTTTTTTTTACTACTGAGAATGTATTGCTGGTGGTTTCACTGTAAGAATGAATTTTTATATTTTCATAGTGATTTGACCCCAGTTTGGGTGGGATTCGCTACTTGCCCATAGCTGGTACCCTAATAGCAGCTACCGCCCCCGGTCAAGGTGGTCCTGGGAGAAACAGCAATTAAGAGGCAGTCCATGCGCCTCAAAACCTCTCGATCAGAGGGTGTAGTTTATAGTCATACCCAGGAATATCAATGACAAGGAATGCTAGACAATCTCCTCAAAGATGAAGAAGCTTGAACCAACAAAAATGTGGTTCTACAGAAGGATGCTGAGAATACAACGAACTGAACATGTATTTTAGATAAAATGGAAACAAACAAAGGACACTTATAATTAACATCAGGAAATGAGAATTGAAATTTCTAGTGCATATTATGAGAAAAGGCAGCTTGGTAAATTTGCTACTCACATGACAGATTGAAGGCAAATGAGCTGGGTTGAGGGAAACAGCGCATAACCTATCTACTGAGCTTGAGTAAATGGATGGCGGAACAAGACTTAGGAGAGATAAGACGAAATTTAATAAGAGATAGAAAGGACAGGAAATTGTGTAGAACCATGATTGCAAACATCCCGAAAAAGAAGAATTAAAATTAGTCATCTTAAAATTTCAAGTAATTTAGGACTACTATTAGGTATGAAAAGACAACAATATGGCGTAAAGATTTGTCGTGTGAAATTGACAAGATAATTGTAAATGTGTTGCGCGTCTAGCCATTTTGACCTCCAAGGTCAAATAATTTCACTGGAGTATTGATTTTTTTTTGGTTAGTCTCTTCTTTATCATCTTACCGCTTTTTTGTTCAGCAGAAAAAAAATTGAAAAACAGCCAAAATTAATCGTGAAATGTACCTCGTCTCAGAGTCCTCATTAATGGTGGAATCTAAA
The DNA here is from genome assembly GCA_903632075.3 of Acanthosepion pharaonis. Classification (NCBI taxonomy): domain Eukaryota; kingdom Metazoa; phylum Mollusca; class Cephalopoda; order Sepiida; family Sepiidae; genus Acanthosepion; species Acanthosepion pharaonis. Next base: position 488,505 of record CAHIKZ030001373.1, on the reverse strand, counting down.
ATCTATTCAGGTGCATAAAGTAATGAAACACTAACACATCGGAAATTAAAATGTTTCTTTCTTTCAGTTTCTCATTTTAATTGTCCCTCCGTGTTTATACCAGTGGTGAAATTTGTGATAATCTTTTTTTCTGAATTGCTAGGGTTTATGAAGTCTAGCATTTACGTGGTGTGAATGCAATTCCCGGAATAACGACAGTGTGTCGCTAGGATAATGAACCAGACAAAAATTTGTACCAAAGTACGTCCGAACATATTCTAACTTCCGCTTGCTTGAGATACAGACCAAATAAGTCATTCGTTGTGCGTAAGAAGCTGTACGTGTTCAGGTTATACGGTTGGCGAAAAATACGTAAAAGTCAATATACTCCGATCTTTAGCGAATAACTATGCGGGTGACAACGGTTTATAGGTGCTCCTCCAAAAATCTGGAGGACCAGAACTTGGCAGCTGATCTCCCATCTGATCTAACCCTAGTGGCTCAATGGAGGAAGGACTGGCTAGTAAAATTTAATACGGCCAAAACCAAACTCATAACATTCCACAATCACCGAGCAGACCCCGAACTTTCACCTATATTGGTGGATGAGGTTTCTCTTAAGGAGACTCTTTACAGTTCTATTGGAAATGGTCGGTTCATTGTATCTGACTGCTCAGTCCTCACTTGCCTGTCTTGATAGACTTCAAAAGCAGCTACGCGGTCCGGAGGGTAAATTATTTTCCATCCTGCTACTCCTTTACCAAAACTTCACAAGCCTTTCGCTACTCTGTTGCTATTTCCATGGTTCTGACGAGCTACATTCCTTGGTTCCACCAACCATGATCTTTGAAACTGAGACCCGCTATGCCACGTACACAAGAATGAATTACCCTCATTCCCTTTGTACTCCATCAGTAAGTAACACGTTCCACTCGAAGAACTTCTTCCCAAGAATTGTTGCTTTGTTGAACAGACTCCGGGCAGGACGTTTTTCTGATCACTACGTCTTCATGGCTAGGGTTAACCGTTATATTATACTACATAACTTCATGGATTCTGCGTCTTGCCTTATTTTACAAAACAAAACTACACAATAATCATCTACCTTGAGTGGCTCTTATGCCTTGTATTGAACGAACATTTGTATAAAATAGGAATTCTGAGCAATAGAATAACAAAGATATGTGAAGATTTGTTGTAAAGTTGTCTTTGTTCAAAATAGCCGAGAATTAGGAAGAGCGCATTGGGGGGGGCATAAAAAGGGGGCATCAACAGGAGACTACGTAGGGAAAACAAAGAAAAGACGTTTATTAAATACTCGTGCATAGAACGGAAAACTTTGAATAAACCAAATACTTTGGCAGAAGCACGAAACTTATTGAGAGCTGCAAGAGATAGGGGAAGTGGAGAGCCATGATCGCCTCCGTCTTGAGAGGATACGGCACATATAAAGAAAGACGACTCGGATGTGCCGACTTGCCCTATTTATAGGCAGGAGAAGTTCATTGTCAGTGTAGAATAACAATACAATAAACAGCACTTACCGGCGTAAGGGTCCCAGCTAGCGTCCAGCTGGCAGACAAAAATAAAGCAGGTTGTAACTCAATACAAACCCTGCAAACTAACTGATGAATCAAGCTGGTATTTATACAGAAATACCTCCACTCATGTACCAGCAGCCAATCACAGCCCAAGCAATGGACTATCCCACTTTAGCACAATGAGATGCTCCATGGCACCATAAATAGCTCTCTTAAGGTTGAGTTATTATTCACTCAGCTTGCTCCACAACTGAGTGTTTATCTTGACCGCGTGATTGTTCTACAGTCAGTAGCAGGGAAAAGCAGAAAATATTCAGAGCCCGATTTTACAACAAGATTGATAAAAGTGTTCCTGGAACGTTAGTCATATTACAAATCGATTATGTAAAACATGCCTTCAATATATCTGATTTGATTTGTTTGTTTAACGGCATATCAACTCCTTATGGGCTATTTATTGACGAAGTTTAATTTTTCTTGGGAGTTTTGAAGTAATAAATATGTTATTCTTCTTTCACAATTGAATACATGGTAGTTGATACTCAGCTTTTGTGCATAAACAGGTTTGTGTAGACAATTACTGCGGCGGTAATATGGGCGTTTTATTTTGTAGTTATGTATACAGTTTGATTTCTCTAAGAAATTGTAAGATATTATATGGATTAATGTCATAAGTTGTTTGGTTAATATTGTTTAGCAATACAGCGAGACCCCGCCTATTCGCGTTTCAGCATTCGCGGCTTCACACATTCGCGGATTGTTTTTTTTGGGGGGGGGGACATATGTAATTGTCATTCGCGGAAACCCCGAATATTCGTATGTTTTACTGAAAAACATATATGCAAATTATTCGCTGAGAACTCCCTCGATTCGCGTACTTTTCGACAGAACATATTTAAAATATTCTTGTAGTATTTTCCTGTTATTTAAGTAACTTAAAACATAACTGTATTTTTATGGTAAAAATCGGCAGATTATATATCTTCATTGTAAAAAAACAAACGCAAAAACATGCGTAGTGCTTTGTTAGGGGTTGCGGTCATAAAAGTGGCTTATGCGAAGTCTGGAGGCATCAACACAGTTCTGTTTTTAGAAAATGTTTTAAACTTTATATTTTATGTCTTGTAACACATATTTTATACAGTATTTTCAATGGTTGTATCGATCTATGCATAATTTAAAACAGTTATTGTACGTATGAAAGAAAATTTACGTTAGGTGTATGGTCAAAGTTATTTAAAAGTGTCTGAAATGTTTTTAAAGTGTTTAAGAATTAAAGGCATATATATATATATAAAGGCATATGGGGGTTTAACAATCAAAATAGTTACTTATAAGCACTTTTTTTTTTTTTTTTGAACAACAAGTATTCACGGATTCTAATGATCCGCGGTCGGTTCTGGTCCCTAACCCCGCGAATACGGGGGAGTCACTGAATATCAATGTCTAGGGGTCATTTAATGATGAAATCTAAATATTTTGAACGAAATTGTAAGCCTTCAACTACAGATAAAATGTATTGCTGGTAATGTTACTATAAATAGGTATTGCTGGTAATTTTACTAAAAAAAAAAAAAAAAAAAAAAAAAAAAAATGTATTTTTATACTTTCATAATGTTTTGTTTGGGGATTCACTATTTGCCCATGCAGTTTACCGTCATACTAAAGACTTAAATATTTGAACTGCCTGTGCCATTCAAAAATACTATGAGACAGTTCAAAGGCCGAGAAGATAGACATGACGATGAAGAAGTTGGCAGCAAAAAAAAAAAAAAAGAACAAATGCAAATGTAGACAACGTGGGAACCTTAGTGCACTCGTGTCGAATATGATAGGAGAGAGAGAGAGAGAGAGATGTTTAATATACAACCTCACCTTATTTAACAGTGGAAATGGATTGTTAAATTTAAAAAAAAAAAAAAAAAAAAAAATATAAAGTTGCTCACACGAATTCCAACCGGACTCAACACTCGAAGGCTCGGAATAAACGCTCCTATTCAAAACACAAAAATAAAACAGTCAAAACATGAGCAAAAATTAACGCCTAAAACAAAACCCCCTTGAAAATGGCTAAAGAAGTCACCGAAAGCGCTTGGGACAATGATAATTATGGCAAATTTCTACACTCCCTTACTCCTACAAAACGGAAAAGCGTAAGGATTTGGAAAAAAAACAAAAATCAATTGAATCTTCCATATATATATATATATATATATATATATATATATATATATATATATATATATATATGTGTGTGTGTGTGTGTGTGCGTGCGTGAATTACAATTAATGAGATCGAAACAATTTACCTCATACAGATGATCATTTTGTCCATGTGAAAGTATTTTTCCCTGGACTTATCAATCCAAATATATTTACTAAAATCCCACGTTTCTTCACAGGAAATTTGAAAGGCAAAAGGAGAGAATAAAAGGGGAGGGAGTAAGAATTGGCATGCATATATATATATATATATATATATATATATATATATATATATGTGTGTGTGTGTGTGTGTATGAGAGAGATGCCATATAAACTGGAAATCAATTAAAATATAATCACGACCACCTGATGAATGCGTTAAAATGCATGTAACTGTTAATCGTGGCCGGCCACTGTTAACTGGAAATGTGTGTGTGTATATATATGTGTGTGTTTGTGTGTGTGGGCGCACACACAGATACTGGGACTGAACAGCCAATATGTTTTTCTGAAATGTTATGTATCTTCAAGGCACAGGCTAACATGGCTCTCCACAAATTCCTTTTCATTATCTTTTATAAAAGCCCGCATAATTTGAATAATAGCCGACGTGTTTTAAATAAATGTTATTCATTACTTGAACAAGAATACGATTTTTTTTAATTAAGGCATATATTTTCAATAAAAGTAATTATATTTAGAATAAAGATTTATCTAACTTTTAATTAAAAAGTCTTCATACATGTGAATAGCTTTCATTTTGTTTGATTCATACGGCTGTACTCAAAGCGGCTGAATTCGTTTATTTGGTATGATCGTTCATCGGTGGAAAAAAAAAACTTCAGAAACTATTAAATGGCTGCTGGTCGATTCTTTCACATGTGTTATGGCAGTTTGATTAAAAGTAAATTCTTCTTTTGATATAAAAGCCTTTGGGTAAGGCTCCTTTGCATCAAAAAGGAACGTACCTACTGACACGCCCCAACCAATAAAGCTTTGATTCTAAGGTCTTAGCTATATAGCAGACAAGGAGGTTTATTTAGCATGCACTTGTGTGCCAGATACATGTGTCGGCGTGATTAATTTATTTTCTTTAATTCCCCAATCCCCAAGGGTATGGAGCTTATGTGGTACAGCACGCTTGTTATCTTTCAAATAATATTCCAGAAATTCACATGCACTCTCACGTGTCTGAGAAGTTAAAAATTTTCCACCTACATGAGTATTGCAGACGACAATTAGTTTTGGTACAAAAGTGTGTCTACAATAACAGATGCAATTGAACCCACCTCTAAGAGACGAGAACCAAACTTCCTTTTAAGACATTTAGTTTTGCAGGGACATATACTGTTAGTCATCAAGTCTTTCTCGGTATAACCAGCCACACGTTAAAAAAAATGTAAAAATCCCTGTGTAATGTATATTGTATGCAGACTAATAAAAATACGAAACTAAACATTAATTATGACATTTTGCCTTGAACTCCAGATACGTTAATTACTGTCGGCGAGTAGGTGTGTGTCTTTAGAGCTTTCTCCGAACATTAAGTCTACATTCTCAGGAGAATGCTTTCGATTCAACAGAAGGAAGGAAGCGAGTAAACGGTACAAATTCATATTTGTTCGTTGGTTTGGCTTACGTAGGCACATCGGTAACCTTCAGTCTAATGATGTAAAAAGTGTTTACATTGTACAACCGATGTTCATTTTAGAAAATAATCTCTTTTTCATTGAACTTCACCCAACGCTTCTCTAGAACCGAACATGCTATGCGTAGAATGGCAGCTGGTCTAGGAGAAAGATTTCAAAACCTGCGGAGGGTCGTTTGGTGACCTTGTGGCACGTAGTGCACAAAGTCTGCGTATTCGGCCCTTCAAAAAGTGTGGTTGGTACTGTACACAGCCTTCACCACTGTAATCAAATCATATGTGTTTGTGTCTGACAGTCGATTCATCGAAACCGAGATACTTGACCCTCATACGTCGAATATGACAGGAGAGTCTATATATAATTACAATATAAAGTTTAAATCAGAGAAATCTGGTGCATCAGCGGGTTGACCTGAGATGATCCCCCTAGCCGTCAAATGCAGATCCGCGACTTCGCTAGATGTGAACAGGTGGTCGACCCAGCTGCGCTTAGAATTAGACAGGAAGATGATATAGCGTCAGTATTTCAAGTAAAAATGGTTTACAAATAGAAAGGATTTAATTCTTTCAATTCCTTTTTATTATATATATATATATATATATATATATATATTCCCGACCAGCTTGACAATTTCAGAGGATACTTCCACTCAGATCTTTCAAAAGAACTGATACTTTATGAAACAGACTACTGCATACGTGCTTCTCTGAACACTACATTAACTTCATCAAGTCAAAGGTCAATTGTTATCCATCCTCCTTATCCTCATAAGCTCCACTTCCTACCACCTTCTCTTCTTATACAATTGATCATTGTGATTTTAACTGTAACCCTCTACCTCTATACTTAATTTGTATCCCGATGTTCCTAAGTTCTACATAAATTTTATTTATTGTCGAGAAAATTACAGAAAATGTAGCCACAGGGCTGGTCCTATCATTTAACCGAGCTAGTCACAATTATTAACTTAAAATCATTTAACACATTTTCCTTTCACTAAAGCTTCTTATTTACAACTTTCATTCATATTACAGTCAACACAATACCATAATTTCTCTCTAGCTCCAAATCAAATACCTCATTCATCTTAAACATTATAAGTCACACTATTTAGTATTTAATAAATTTGACATTAAAAATGGTACAAGAGAGCACCCTGGCGCCTCTTGAAATGTTAGTTAAACTATTTTAAATTTAATTACTAACGTAATGATACTACTCTTCACTTAGTGCTCCACAAAGACCTTGTGTCATATTAAACTAATAAAAATATGAATATATACGGCGTTAAGGCTTGGACAGAAATAATAAAATGTTCTGATGACGAATATAAAAAACAGTAGATACCAATTTTAACAATATAATCAAAATCTTTGTTAAGATGACCCGTTTACAATTTCGTACTATCACAACCATCGATGACTTCCAAACAGATATTTCGGCTCAATTTAATCCACAAAACTTAGGTTAACTCGTGGTACAGTTTTCAGGCATTTCCCAATGGTACCACAGCCTGAGATCATCTCCCCAGGATGATGATATTAAGAAGTCACCTTGAGAAACCATCGACATTCGAACCCGTAGCTCAGTCGGAACGCTAACGACCCAACCACTAGAAATAATATACAGGGTTGTTCAATTCTTTGCGGACAAGTCTTTTAATAGCTCTGATTTTTTTCTAACTTCTGATAATTATTTCTTTTCAGATAAATGATGACAAGCAAAACTCGACAAAGGTAAAAGGCACGCTGTAATCGTTGTCTTAAAGGCATAGCACAATGGTTTCGCGGTTGGTCGTAACCCTAAAGTTGTATGGTCGTTTGTTGTCAAAGTTCGCAAAGAGCTGGAAGCCACTGACAGAGATTCTACAGCAGTAGTCAAATGTAAAATGCCTGCTAAGAGTCTTAATATCATCAGAACACCCAGATTTGAAAGAAAAATGCAGAAAATTATCTAAAATTGTATTAACGAAATTAAAACAGTTCCATCAAAGTTACCCAGATTGGCAAGAACCTAATGAAGGCCAGAAAGAACAACGGCTAAGACGTTGAGACAAAAACAAAGATTAGGACAATAGTTTGTAAATAATGTAAACAAAAATATGGAACTGGTTAAGAATTAAAATCTTCACCGCCAGCAAGTAAAATTAATTTGCAAAATAGGTTCGCCTATCGTCCTGTTCACATTCCCCCTCGGTCTTTTGAATAGGTGCAGCGGTTTATCTCTTGTTTCCTGATTAGAATTGGGTTTCTGATTCATTCCAAAGTTCTCATTCTCTTTCACGTCCCTTGCACCTTAGTGACATTATCGCCTTGCGTGAGGCGGACTGATAAAAAAAACATATCCCTTGGTACTTGGGGTGGGTGGGTTATTAAGGCTTAAACACATAAATTTTCTTCCCTATTTCATTGCAGTGGCGAATGGTTCGACCTGTTTGCTAGACAATCGCTTTACAGCAGATGAGCGTTTTAAAATAGAATATACACACATCTATCTAAAGAGTAACGGGTTGTCTAGACCACTGCGTGCAATATCAGGGGTGGTGTCTCGAAGTTCGAAAATGTGTCCTAGCGCTTACTTATTCACGTCTGTCAACTATCTGGCGAGGCATGCCGCTGACGAGATGATATTTTGTCAAGATATTTGACAATGCAGTCAAAGCATATAAAGAAGTGGATTCATGCCTTTCAAAAGGCTGAAATTCGAACTTGTTCCGCCGCTTCTGTTATTCTACTATCAGATGCCTTTCCGTCATTATTATTTCTCGATTAGATTCATTTAGCGTTACTTTATCCAAGAATAAATCGCTTTATTTAGCGAGGCGTTTTGATATATTTGACACGCTGAGAAACGACTACCGTGAAATTTTATTGAATGGTCTCAGAGTTATTCTATACTGAATAATTCAATCTTAACGTCCAATCGATTATCGAAATCTCCCGGCTGACAAACGTCTGTTGTTATACACGTATCCAGCTTTAAATCTATTAACTATTTATTTCTCTTACGCCAATCACGCGACTAATAAATGCTTGCATCACTCAAGTAACCCATTCGTAGAGACGGAGCTCTCGCAGATACAACTAGAATAGATGTCCGCAAATCTTTGAGACCATCGTTCACTTCATGGAATCTGATCCCTTAATGACATACAGGGATGAAGCTATTTTTTATTAAAGGGCTGAAAATCTGTTTTTTCCTTCGATATGATTCATTTCAGCTTTACTTTCTGTCATTCCTTTTTTCAATTTCTCTTCCTGTACCAGACATTACTCCTCTTATTGTCACATAATCCCTGACAGGATAATAGAGATCTTGCTTAAGGTATGTCTATTGCAGCCTCAGTGACACATACGGTTTTGAATTTAAAGTTGTCTTTCTCCTAAACTGATTGCCAACCACGCCTAGAGAGCCTACTCAGTCGTACAATTTAACTCATAGCTGAGAAAGAAGATATGGATTTATACGTTCCCCAAAGATACTTGTAAATGAATGTAATGAACTCGACTAGAATTTGAACTAAGCTTTCAGATTATTTTCAGGGTCGATTTCCATTGCATCACCCGCACATCCACACGTATTTGTTATTCTAACTTATTTAAAAGAAAAACTTCATAATATAGGTAAAAATGAAAAAAAAAAAGTTAAAAATAAATTAATATGCCCTTTTATTGAATTAGTTGAAATCATTGATGGAAAGGATGCGCTTGGTGAGTAGTAGCTAGGGAATTGCTACCTAGTTGGAAATTTGTCTTAAGTCGCCACACTCTTCCAGGTTCAGTCTGTACCTCTGCTTAATTAGAATTGTATTTGCATAGTTAAAACCAACTTCAACCATGAATGAACGTGGTAATGCTACTAAAATTGGCTCAACTACTGCACTTAAATTGACGCATTTATGTTGCTTCAATAGCCAGTGAGGCTTTTACTCTTGAACAATGAATTAGCTTGTCATGTCAACTCGTTCATCTTGATTTGTTTGTCGATTTTGTTTAGCGGCATAACAACCTCTATAGGTTATTTAAGGCCGAAATCTAATATTTTGAATACATTTACATGCCTTCAATTAATGATAAAATGTATCTGTCTATATTTCTGAGATGAGGTACACTATTTACATTATTCGGACTATTGTCCTCATCTTTGTCGCCATATTTATTACAACGTTTCGGCCATAGTACGCTCCGGCCTTCTTCAGGTGCTTGGAATGTCGAACTGAAATAAAGGGCTCAGCTCGAAACGTTGTAATAAATATGGCGACAAAGATGAGGACAATAGTCCGAATAATGTAAATAGTGATAAAATATATTGTTGGTAGTTTATATATATATATATATATATATATATATATATATATATATATATATGTATGTGTGTGGCTGGTATTTTACTATAAAAATATATTTTTATACTTTCATAGGGTTTTTTTGGGGGGGGAGATCATAATTTGCGCATAGCTGGGACTAACAGATGATAGCAACCTGGGTCACTGTGGGACTGGAAACAACAACAATTAAGAGATGGTTTTATTCTCCTCAAACTCTTCAATCTCCCGATCAGAGGCCTTGATCCCGGAGCAGTTCATCGTCATACCAAGGACTAATTCATCTTGAGATTCATTGTCTGTATTTTCTTTTTCGAAATCAAAACAGTAACAGTCCAGTAAGATCCGTACATCTTATCAACGTACTTTAAAGTTATCCCTTAATTTTTCTAGGTGCGTCATGTTTATCTCGAGATTAGACTGAATTTTTTTTCTTTACTTTTATGAAAGTTTTTGGTAGAAAATATCTAACCACTGAACCCTTCTAAGAATTTATCATCTCCTTTGACCCCGCAGAATTTTTTCTGCCTCCTGGATAGTCGCCTCGATCCTCGGAGATCGATATCGGCGATTTTGTGAACGCTTGAGCTAGACTAGAGTAATAAAAAGAAAGATCTAAAATCGGGGTAGCGCTCGGTTCAACACGAGATACTCCTAGTCAGCAAGTCTAATAAGTTTGCGGAGAATGAAAAAAACGCCTACCACGAGTTGACCCTAGCTGTCTGGGTGAAATTGGATGTAAGACACATTGGACTCGAACAATAAAGCCAAGTGGGAATTTGTGGACTTCGGGGATTTTCTGCTCAATTATGGCCTTAGAATTAAAAAAAATGTTTTTATCTAGAAACTAGGTCTGCAGTGAAGAGAAACTTCCCCGAAAGAGCTCAAACTTTTGCATTTAAACTTCTTTTGAGGGAATTTCCAGCGTCAAAAATGTATATAGCAACTAAATAACTATATAAATAGCTCACCCTAAGAGATACTAAAGTAGACATTGCACTCCGTGTCACACAGGAGGTTTGACCTGGAAGGTAATCTAATAGCTACCGGGTGCCGATTCGCGCCTCACATAATGGCAGTCGCTACTTCGGACATGTAAATAGTTGGTCGACCCAGCTTCAATTATGGCGTGAACACTTAAGATAGAAAAACATACAAGGCATATTAGGCCCCTTCCATTTGTAGTTTGTGTAACGGACTATCATAGAAGGTATTGTTAGATAGTCTCTCTTTGTCCTTTAATTATAGCCCTATGCCAGACTAGATGAAGGTTCGTAATATGTTTTGAACAATAAAAGAAAAAATGTTAAAAAATTAAAATTTCAGACAAATTTGTTTTTATATTAATGTTTTGCTTCTTTTTTTATTATTATTTAATCGACTAGCTTCGGCTAAAATGGCCATCATCAGAAGAAAAATTCCTGTTTGTTAGCTATATAATATATAAGAGAGATACTTATTAAAATCAAAAACAATAAGCTAAAAAGTGAAAAAAATACTCTAATTACCTGTAATAATTGTTACAAAAATACGAAATGCCTCAAAAATTTTAAATAAATGATTATATGAACACAAAAGTTAAATTTTACAGAACATTAATGATAAGGACCACAACTGATATAAGATGATGATCTGATCGAAGAAGAAGAAAATTCACAGAGACGTATCGCTAGATCATCCACAGTAAATTTGCACTCAGGCTCTTACAATTTCACCATTCGTGGTAGATGTATTATCACAGTGTGAGATACCTAATAACAAATGTGAGGGATATGAAAAGAAAACACTCTAAATTTAATGTTATATACTCGAAAAACAAAAAAGTGAAAAGTAATTTAAAAATTAGAATTCCCAGCATTATACTTATTATAAAACCCAGGTTGTGTGTGTGTGTGTGTGTTCGTTTATATATTGGATTGGATTTCCTACATTTTTCAACCGATTTCAACAAACCTTCACAGGACTGCGTAAAATTACCTTGCAGTGGTTATGACAGCGCCAAAAATTGGAAAAATACAATTGTTTTTGCACAAAAACAGTTTGAAAACACGATTAAGGCATCGCTGTTGCGGGAATGAAAGGGGGACAACTCATATTGAGTTATACTAATTATAAAACCCAGGTTGTGTGTGTATGTGTGTTCGTTTATATATGGGATTGGATTTCCTACATTTTTCAACCGATTTCAACAAAACTTCACTTTTTTTGGCAGGTAGTGCTTCTTATTGTCTTGCACACTTTTTTTTTTATTTTTACATTCAGAATGCTTTAAAAATTCCATTTACAAGACAATTGTTTATAATAAAATTCTATTCAATCGGTAGACTCATAACGATTGAAAACAACGTTTTTTTTGTTTGATCAATTCAATTTTTAAAAAAAAAAAAAAAAAAAAAAAAAAAAAATTAAGGCATGCGTGTCCGTCAACCTTAAACTATAATCTTTGTCAATTTTATTTTTTAGTCTTTATGATGGTCAATACTTGATCTATCTCTTACTGTTACATCCCCGGGCAACGCCGGGCTCTACTGCTAGTTTCTTATACATGCGCATGCGCTGTCGTATCAAAGTAAACTAATTTAGTTCGATTTAGTCCTAAAAGGCGAAACGCTTCACACAAAAACATCTTCCCACTTTGTCAGACACCTTCCTCCCAAAATCTATATATCGTTATCCTATATATATCATACACACTTTTTTCTTTTTTTATTTCCTTTACTTTTTTCAGGCGGTCTTTGAAGTCGCAAAATGTTTCAGTCCACATTTTGGAACCAGGTCTTTTTAGAACAGAATTATTCAACTTTGACATGATTCTAAAAAACATTTACAAAGATTTTGAAGCTGCCCCAGCAAGAACACAAGAATACTATGGAAAGAAATGCCTGGAAGATTGTAAGAACATTTTTAGTATAAATTATACGTAATTTTATATTATATATATATATATATATATATATATATATATATTTTATAGATACAAATATTTAAGTAAATGCTCTGTTTTTATAATAAACAGTATTTATAACATTTACCGGCCTGAAATGTCCGACAGGATTCGAACCTGTATCCTATACGGAACTGTCATTTAGCCTGACGTGCTGTTAATCGATCTAGCCACAGAGAATCTTCAGTCTTTCATGGATCTCTTTCGTACATTCATATCTGCTCAAAGCGTATCCAAATGTAAACAAATGACGTCACACATTATGAAATGGATAAACTCCGACGATTATTTTAAAACAGGCCGGTAAATGTTATAAATACTGTTTATTATAAAACAGAGAATTTATTTAAATATTTGTATCTATAAAAAAAAGAATGTATAAACATAAAAATGTCTTAAAATGATTGTCAGACTTTGTCCATTTTATACATATATTTAAAAGAGGAACCGCAAACGTTTTTTTTTTAATATATATCAGGTCATCCCATAAGTTCTGTCCGAATTTTAACTTTTTGTTAAAAGGAACAAAATTTAAAGAGTATTTTATAATGTCTAATGGAGCTGAACATTAAATGCATCTCAACATAAAAATAAACTGATCAAATTTTATTTCAGAGAACAATAAAATTAAATTTTGTTTGATTAAAACCCTGCTAACATGGAAGTACCAAGAATCATTTGAGGCACATAATGCTTTATGAGTTCAAGAAAGGAAATTCAGCAGCCGAATGTTTAAACATTCAGATCGAACCGAAAGAACGTCCACTTGAGTTTGATGAAAAAGTTGATAGTTTTGAAGTTCTAAAGCCCTTGAAGAAAATCCTGCTTTATCAGTTGAGGAATTGGCAATGGTTCTCAGTTCAAACCATACAACTGTTAATCGTCATCTTCAACAAACTTCAAAAAGTTCTTAAACTTGGAAAATGTGTGCCTCATGAATTGTCTGAAAACAACCTCAAATCCCGAGTTGACATCTGCTCTTCTCTCCATTCTTGCCAACTTGTTTCACCTTTTTTGGATAGACTTGTGACTGGCAACGAAAAATGGATCTTTTATCGAAATGTTAAGCATCGTAGACAGTGGCTTGGTAAAGGGGAGGGACCCCAGCCACAGCCGAGAAGGGAACTTCATGGGCAAAAGGTTCTTCTTTCAATCTGGTGGGATCGCCAAGGAATAATTCACTTTGAATTCTTACCACCTAATGCAACAATTAATGCTCAAATATACTATCAGCGTTTGAACCAAGCTTTGAGGAAAAAAAAAGACCTGCTCTAGTGAATCGAAAAGGGGTGATGTTTCATCAGGACAGTGCGCGACCCCACACAGAAAGAATCACGTCACAAAAGATCGAAGAACTTTGTTGGGAGAAAATTCCTCATCCACCTTATTCTCCCGATCTTGCTCCTTCAGACTACCATTTGTTTCGTAGCTTACAGAATCATTTGGAAGAAACAGCTTTTGTAACACAGGAAGAGGTTAAAACTGACATTTGTGAGTTCTACGAATCAAAGTCAAAAGAATTTTACAGTAATGGAATTAGTAAGCTTGTTAATAGATGGAAGGAAGTCATAAATAATCAGGGAAAATACATTGTCGATTGAATCTGTAATTAAATGTAACATTTGGTCACTTGTTTTCTTTAATCCAAATTCGGACAGAACTTATAGGATGACCTGATATTATGCTTTATTTTCCTTAATTTTGCTAAGTGTTTCCGGTCTCGCGACCTTCATCAGGCAAAGAGTGTTTATTTCCACATATTATTAAAAGGAATTAATTTTTCTTATGTTTTTCGATGTTAAATATTCTCAATATTAGACATTCTTTTTTGTGTGTTAGTGACCCAAATGTCTTTCTTGAACTAGCACTGAAAGAATTCTGCGTGAAGGGTAATAAGACAATTAAGACTGGTCCGAGAAAGATATCTATATTCTTATCTTTTAATGATCCCTGTGTGCTATTAGATCTATTTCCATTTTTTTTTTTTGTTTTTGTCAGCATGCGTACGCATACATATATTCCCTCTCGATATATACATACTGTCTTATTATAAGAAATTAGTATACACATATGTACACATACACACAAATACACATTCCCATGTGTATACACATGTAAAATCATCATGAGCAGTTTTGTGTGTGTGTGTATATATATATATATATATATATATATATATATATATATATATATATATAACGTATCGTATGTAAATGTTGCAAATAGTATTTTCTATACAGAGAGCGTCTTGTTATAAAGATTTAGTATACACACACTTCCAATGTTGTGTAGGGTTTGCCTTGTATGCATGTGAGCAGTCTATTGTTTTTGCTCATATGTATATACATATTCGTACTCCATATATACCTGCGTGTGAGTGCATGCGCATGGATGCGAGTGGTTTTATTAATACTGTATTTGGCAAATTATGTGTGCATCTTGTGTGCTTATGATCTATTTAGTGCTGGTTTAAATTTGTTTATGAAGTTTTTTTTCTTGTTCCTACAAGTACAAGGAAAAAACCATCATAATATTTTAACAATATTAAATAAGCTCCCTTTAATTAAATACTTGATGATCCACTACTCTAAAATAAATATAATTATAACATAAGTATTTTACGTCCATATTGTAATCCCGGTTATTTTAATTGCTAAATACGTTTTCTAGAATACAAAACACACACACATATAACACATTAAAAACTATAACCTCCAATATATATATATATATATATATATAATATATAACTGCGCCAACATTGTGATATATTTATTAAAGACATTTTTATGTTTAACGTTGTTATTTATAGATACAAGTATTTAAGCAAATGCTCTGTTTATGATAAACAGTATTAAATAACATTTACCGGCCTGAATGTCCGAGAAATTTTCATAGAAAATATTCGTTCTTTGACAGGATTCGAACCTGCATCCTATACGGAACCGTCATATACGCTGATGTGCCTTGACCGCTCGGCCACAAAGAACCTTACGGTAGACAAGGTCGAATTTACTGTTGAAGTTTATAAACAGTAAATTCGACCTTGTCTACCGTAAAATAAAATGATAGAGTTAAATGGAATATGGGGTTCAGTTTGTTTAGAGTGTGTGTGAACAGACAGATGTAACGAGAGACTGAATATATATATATATATATAAATATAGGTCTAAAAATTAATAAATTAATTTTTAGACCTGGAGTGATTTTATTCCATTTACATTAAAAGGTCTGAAGAGATGAGGCCATTTTTACCGAACTCAACGAAATAAATATCATCTGATGGTGTTTTAAGTGTTTGTTATATATATATATATATATATATATATATATATATGTGTGTGTGTGCGTGTGTGTGTGTAAGAGAGAGGAATTCCTCAATTAGTGCGGTTAATTTGTACATCGGTAACTATAAAAAATCAATTTTCGATTACTGTGGTTAAACTGAAGAATGTTTCACAGGACTCATCGTGTATTATGTATTTTTATGAATTGTGACGTGAAAACAACTATCATGTTAAGGAAGAAGGATCAATATCATCGTTAGGAACATTTTCTTCTTCCCCCCCCCCTTTCATTCTGACCAGTTGCTTTGCGTATACTTGCTGGCGAGTGGTGACGTGGAAGAGATGTATTTCCCTATACCATTAACGACGTCGGTGGACATTATTGACCCTTGATTTCATACATGTCAACCCCGTGGCCGATCATGTGCTCACTAAGTGACGCCGAGGCGCCAAAATTCAAGAACTGGCAGTTGGAACAAAGCGCCTGGATAAGACTGACGTGAACTGCTGCGTTGTATCTGTCCAGCGGAACAGATGAACCAGCGACCAAAGAGACTGAAGATTTTAACCAGTTTTACCATATCCATGATTTATGGAGAACTTCGATTACTGTAGCATTTGCTTAACGGATAATGATCATTGAGATTATTCCTGAATCCGAACATTCTGTTATGAACTCATCACTCAGATTCACTCTTTATAAGAACATTCGATACGCTGACTCAGATAAGTAATAAGTGAATTCTATTGACACGACTAAAGTCTCTGTATTATATGCCATATTCACCGCATGTCACTCAGACTTTTTTACGCTCTCTTTCTTTTTTTCATGTTATTAAATTGTTTATATTAAATTGGCTCCACGTGTTCATTGTTCTTTCACCGATTATTGTATTTTGTGTACCCTGTTCCCATCCTGCAGACATCCCTTGCTTATAGTAATCCAGGAGATCATATCCCCAGTCAAATCTCACATTCCGGATTAAATATAAATTTGTGTCTGGGACTTAGACCGTGACATAATTTGGTCTCGTACGTGGTATGATGGGTGGCCCTTTTCCCCATATTAACCAGAATATATCTGGTGGTACCAGTCTGTCTTCATGGAAAGTCGAACAAACTTAACCACTAGTCACCTGGTGATTAGGAACATCTAAAACCGTAAAAACCTGATGTTCTAAATATCTCCTTGCTTTTGTTACTAATTACCATTGCTTCAACTTAGACCTCAACCCTTTCTCTTTCCTACACGACTTGTATACATCTCCATATATATGTGTGTGTGTGTGTGTGTGTGTGTGTGTGTGTGTGTGTGTGCCTAGAATGGCCATTCAATAAACAAAAAAAAAATCTCGGTAGAGGTCGTGTTTCGGAAATGAAGAATATTTCGCACACATATTGGTAATCTCCACCATGCATCTCTCCCTTTTATTTTGCCTTCGTTTGATCAATATAAAAAAAAAAAAAAAAAAAATCATGTATATTATATTTATGTATTTCTTTTCGGTCTTAGATATATAATTTTAAATTCTGTTCTCCTGTTTATATATATATATATATATATATATATATATATATATATTAGTCAAAATCGTCCTGAACTTTACTTGCGTTTCTGTTACTACCTGTTTTTGTTAACTAAAATAAATTAAGTGAAAATTAACTTTCATCATTTGTTTATTTTCGTTTTATGTCTCTGCGTGACAATATGCGCTAATTGAATTTTGTTATATAAT
This sequence comes from Acanthosepion pharaonis, assembly GCA_903632075.3. Lineage (NCBI taxonomy): Eukaryota > Metazoa > Mollusca > Cephalopoda > Sepiida > Sepiidae > Acanthosepion > Acanthosepion pharaonis. The sequence goes on along the minus strand of CAHIKZ030001373.1, from coordinate 470,841 downwards.
AATTTTAGCACACTAATTAGCGCATTGAGGGATGCCGATATACACAAGAAAGGTTAAAATGCCAACCAAAGTCAGAACCCGGGTTTCGGCCGTGAGCTCTCCTCAGGCAAGTGCAAGGATGTATATACGAAAGAAAACTACTAATATATCAGAACACAGGAAGCGAGAGGGTAAAAGTATGAGGATGGGCGACAAGAGAAGAGAGAGAAAAAATATTCTAAGTGAGGAAAAGAGAGAAAAATAATTATTTTATTTCGCTTATCCGGATTCATAGGTACCTAAAAATATTTAAATGCCAGCACCCTGACAATCTCAGTTCTCTCATTTAGTAAGAAATCTTTATCATTATATATATAAAGACAGACATACAGAGAGTTTAAGCAGAGAGAGCGTCTGACGTGGACAGAGAAAATGGGTAGAATGTTCTAAGTCGAAGTACCATTACATATGTACAAACACACGCACTTTTATTTACAAATGACTAAATTCACTTTTCCATGAATAAATGCTGAAAGACAAGAGTGTTTAGACGTTAGTTTTGAAGTAAATTTTCAGTTCGTATTATTTCGTTTTTAGTGTAACAGTCTTGAAATCACATTAACTGTGATTTTAAGACTGTTACACTAAAATATTCAAGTCTTCACATTCGTCACTATAAAAATCGAACGTGACCTCCTCCTACGATTCTTTTTGCTAAATTTAGCAAAATATGGTTTAATGCAAAATGAGAGTTGAGGATTTTTTTTTTTTTACATTAGAGTTCACCTAATACAAAGCTCAAGAGCCACTCCTGATAGTGTTACTAGGTAAGGTGCAGGATACGAATGTCATTAAAAAGTAGAAAGTGAAGATAATATTGATATACTAAATAGGTAAATATTGGTTTCACTTGATCGTAGACATCAGGGAAGCACCCACATAGGTTTTCATGCTACAGAGTCGCGGTTCCTTGAGAAAAATAAGTAGAATTTTTTCATTAAAACTGGAATACGGAAGCAAAGAGGATGGTTTTACTGTGGACGCACAGGGTGGGTTTGAGCTGTAAAAGCTCTGAATTGGTGGAACTAAAGAGTTGGTCTGAACATTTGCCATGGAAATAAGTAGCAACAAGCTTGTGAAATTGTGTCTGTGGGGGGAAAGGATTGCAGGATGGAAAATATAACATTCTGACACTAGGCCGTCTAAATGAGTTTGGACTGTATCAAGTCTGAAAAGTGAGAATTGGTTACTTCCAAATCATATATAGTAGCAATACGCCTTACAACTTAGTGGGAAACGTCTTTTAAAAATATTTAAAAAGGCCTTTTATTTGGGCTTGAAAGCTGACCACATCCAGTGAAGAGTCTGACATGCCCTCAGTTACTCCAAGGGGGCGCTGAAAGCTTCTCAGTTCAAGCAAATTTTTTTTATTATTTTAGACTTTGGGAAATGAACCGGGTTAAGAACTTCACAGTACACTTAACTATTATTATCATATTGTCTATTAGTTAACTATTATTATCATTATTATAATATTATTATTTAACTATTATTATTAAATGAGTACCTATTTTTAACATTGGACAAAAAGTAAAAACCTGATTAAGATTTTAAATTCTGTTAAAAAAAGATTTTTTAAAAGATTTTTCCTGAAAGTATTAATTTTCATTTATTTTATTGATTTTTTTTAAACTGTCATTTTAAAACTCCATTTTTATTCTTGTTTTGTGGCTACTGTTGTACAGTTTTTTCCCGAAATTATAAAAAAAAAGCTTATAAAATCTTTATCTTTTGTCATTAAAACATTTGATTAATTTTTTTTAATTTCATCGTTATTCTTTTATCTTTTTCCAGTTACTTGGGTTGTAAAATTGATGGGATTTGCCAGCACGCAGTTTCACAAAGTTGTAAACACTCATGTACACGCCATCACAGCAAAGTACCCTAAGTACAGGTACTTAGTTGGTTATGATGCCCATTGCTATTTCTGGCCATTAATGCATTTGCCTGAATGGATAAGCGACTTCTGTTTAAATATTGAATTTGTGCCTCCAGCAGGAACACAAAAGAAGAAAAATGACTAAGTATTAAAAAGAAATTGCATCCTGTCTAAAAAAAAAAAAAAAAGCCAATCACAATTAAAAAATCTTCAACAAAAACTTACGACCATTATTGTCCATGCAGACACACTTGTCATACTCTTTATTAGGATTATCACAATGTTTCGGACGTTGTAACCTCTGGTATTCATTGGGTATTTGTTAGATTTTTTTCACGGCATATTAACTACTTATGGGTCACTTCATGCCGAAATTTAAGCTTCTTGGGAGCTCTGAAGTAATAAAAATAAATTACTTTGCTTTTCACAGTTGAATACATGGTAGATGAAACGCAGCTTTTGTGCATACACATGTTCGTATAGAAATGATTATTAGAGGCAGTGGTATGTGTGTCTTAAGTTGTAGTTTTGTTGAGTTATATTTTGGAATTCAGTTTGATTTAAGAAATTGTAGGATATTATATGGATGATTAATATCATCAAAGTTCTTTCATGATAATTGGTGTATTGTTGGTAATTGTTTTGGTTATTTTTTACTATAAATTAGGTATTGCTGGTATGTATTTAGTTTTACTATAAATAGATATTATTGGTATTTTTACTATAAAAATATTTTTTTTATACTTTCATAAAGGTTTTATTTTTGTTTGAGAGGGTTCACTATTTTCCCTTAGTTGGGACTAATAGGTGCTTCCACTCCAAGTCAGGATGAACTTGGGAGCATCGGGTGTTTCAAACTTTTATTTTATCTACCTTGGTATATTGCTATCATTTCACTGCCCATGTCTAGGGACATCTCGTTATTTAGTATTGCTCAGTTATTGCTCACCCAGTTTTCACTAAGTACACACTGTCCATCCAATGGATTGAATTCATGACAACTATCGCCAAAGTTACAAATTAATCCATTATTCTCTCCAAACGATGTGATAAAAACAACATAAATGTGGGCAATAGTTTGCATGTAAATAATTCTCATCCCAGAAATTCAGCCAGAAAAAATTTACAAAGTTTACAAGACGAAAGTGGACACTAAACCTTTTATTTAAAAGAGGAATTTTAATTATATTTCAATGTCAAAATAATTTATGAAACACTTGGAAATGGGTAGTTATCGACATAAAATCCACGATAATGTGGAAATAGTCATTCACATCTCAAAGTTGAGGTTTTCTTTAGTCACCATCTGATGTAAAATCAAAAGGAAACCTGGAAGATTTGACAGCTGGACCCATGGAAATTCCACCAAGATTATCGGTTATTTCATACGTTTGCTTAGCTTTTACCATTTGCCTGTATCTTGCCGTTTTCTCCCTTTCAATCTTCGCAACTTGTCCAGATATTGATGTAAATCTTATAATTATCAATTAGTTTCAGAAAAGTCATTAAAAGAATGCCCAGATTTTTTGTTGCATCTTCTTTTTCTCTTACTTTTGCTTTTTTTTTTTTAATAAAATTTTAATCACAATTTTTACATCCCAACCTGTTTTTCAACCCTTTTCTCATTGACTTGATATCCAGCCAGCAAACTAGCCAGTCTTCCTTTCATATATTATTATAATTATTATTCTGAGAATACGGACATCAGTTTAGCCAAAATGTTACTCTCAATTACAAAGTTCATTTCTGCAAACAGAATTTGAAATAAAATTCACAATTTAACAAATTAGACAGAGTTTGTTTTTTATTGGATTTTTTATCAATTTTTCTCTGTAGCAAAACTGCTAATTATCCGGTCAAGTAATGCTTGTGGTTTTAGAACAGAAATAAAATGCAAATAATTTCGATTTAAAAGATCCCCTAATATTATTTTAACACGCCATATCACAGATAAAATTTGTTAAACAATATAATGATTGTAGAAAGGAACAACAAATATTAAAATCAAAAATAGAAATGCAACGCCAATGACTTTTACCATAAAAAAAAAATGCATCACCGACGATTTTACCAGAAAAGCTAAATGGCAGATTATTCTAATTTATTGAGTAAAAGTTTCAGAACTTTCATTCACAACCAATACAATAGAATGTAAAAATTTAAACATTCATGTCATAAAATGTGACATCTACACTACCAATGAAAACGTAGGAATCTAAAAATTGAACCACGTTAAATTCAAATATTTTCCATACCTGTTCTTTATGTAAACTGCCATTCATTCTAATGATTGAAAACGTCATGCAGTAAATATTAAATGTATAGACAAAAAGCGTGTCGGAAAAGTTTTTATTATAAATATGAACTGAAAGTAAAGTCACTTAAAATTAAAAGAACTGACATTGCAAATCATTCTTAAAACAAAAAAACATCACGAATCGATTTACCAAAAAAAAAAAAAAAAAAAAAAAAAAGAAATCGGATTTTAAAGCAATACATCAATGTTCATTCAATCTAATCATTACATATATAGTGATATTAAACGTAGATAGTAAAAATACATTTAATTTATATATATATATATATATATATATATATATATATATATATATATATATATATATATATATAAAAATTAACCCCTAAATTTTATATTTATCTATATACTATACAAAAAACACGTAAAACATTTAATACAAAAGCATACTTTGTGGGTACAAAGGCTGCATTTTGCTCCATACACAGGAGAATTTATCATAGTCTATTTTTGATGAGTATTTGTCTTGGTGCTAGAAAATGAAATTTGTTTACAAAGTCATCTTTGTAAAAGGGGTGTTTTTTTTTTTTTGTTTTAATTTTGCTGTTAACTATTTTATATTAAATTAGTTTTCATATGTTTCAATCTGCAAACTGGCAGAATAGAAACTTCGTATGCAGAATACAAATGCTGTGAAAATAATTTTGCTATAACAATACATTATAATTTTTTAATATGATATTTCATATAATACATTATAATTTTTTAATATGATATTTCATATAATACATTATAATTTTTTAATATGATATTTCATATAATACATTATAATTTTTTAATATGATATTTCATATAATACATTATAATTTTTAATATGATATTTCATATAATACATTATAATTTTTTAATATGATATTTCATATAATACATTATAATTTTTTAATATGATATTTCATATAATACATTATAATTTTTTAATATGATATTTCATATAATACATTATAATTTTTAATATGATATTTCATATAATACATTATAATTTTTTTAATATGATATTTCATATAATACATTATAATTTTTAATATGATATTTCATATAATACATTATAATTTTTTTTTTAATATGATATTTCATATAATACATTATAATTTTTAATATGATATTTCATATAATACATTATAATTTTTTAATATGATATTTCATAATATTATAATTTTTAATATGATATTTCATATAATATTTATAATTTTTAATATGATATTTCATATAATACATTATAATTTTTAATATGATATTTCATATAATACATTATAATTTTTTAATATGATATTTCATATAATACATTATAAAATATGATATTTCATATAATACATTATAAATGAGGAAGACCCCTATTGTCAGTGGTCAGGAAATAATGAAAAGGGTTACGGATAGAATAGATCTTATTTGTATAGTATAAATACAGCGATAATGATTTAGCTATGAAAATGTACTGCAAGTAATTTTACTATAGAAATACATTTAAAAAGGAAAAAAGTATTGTCATTGGTCTACGATAAATGCGAGTGTTGAGTGTATAAGGCTATTTTATATATAATTTCGTCGTTGGTGAAACTCCTCGACATTTCTTTGTGTGTAAAATGTCTCCTATGTTGGATCTGAAGAGACGTCTGCAAGTACCACATGGTAGAGGCGGAGGGCTCAGGGGAGAGAGAGCTCTGGTTTTATTTGCGGGGGAGGGGGATCTTTTGGTCTCTTCTATTTTCATTTCTCCGGTATGCGTGCATCACACACCTGTCGCCTACGTGCAATTTGGAGACTAGAGGCTTCCAGCTGTGCAACAGCCTGTCCCCGTTCTCTCCACCTCGTCGCCGTAGGACTTGAAGGAAGAGAAGTTTGGAGAAGAGGTCATGGGAAGAAGAAAAGTCTTTGAGAATGGATAATATAAATTCATTACAAAGGATTTAGTAAAGAAATACATTACAAAAGAAAAATAAGGATTGTCAAAAAACATCAGGAATTAATGCTATCTTACTTACAGAATTGATTGTTTTTTTACGGTTTATCAACCTTTTGCAAGTTATTAAAGACAATATTCTTAGATTCTAAGTTTTTGTTTTTAGATAATAGTTTAGTGATACAAGTCTTACTATTTAACTCATAGCTGGGGGAGAATATGTGGCGCGTAAGTGAATATAACGAACCCAACGGGAATTGGAACTCTACTCTGCAATTAACAATTCCGATCATCCATTAAACGACCCGCACATTCAAGCTTACAACATTTGTTATTCCCAAGCGGTCGACCATTTAAATACAGACCAGGCTTGATGTTGCTTAACTTCTGTAACTGTACGGAAACCGGTATTTCAACGTGATATAGCCGTAAGCCACCATCCCCATTGAGAAACACGGCTTTAGATTTTTGGAATGAGAATTATTTCCACCATTTAAATATAATCATGTGGAGGATTTACACTCATAGCTTGCTGCTGCTATTGGTTTATGAAAATATCTTTAATGAAAGGCGTCGCCAGGCTGGAAAAATGAAAAAGACGCCATTGCCAGAGGCTATGACTGTTGGAAGCAGAACAGACGCTTCACCACAAGACCAATGAAACTTCGTATCAATAATATCTTCGCCAATGGAGGCGGAAAATGTGATACTGAAAATCGAAGATGTATTAAACGTCGCTTTCCAATGGCTAAACAAAGTATTTAGAAACAAGAACTCTTCATTAGATACAAAGAAAAGAGTGCGGAACTACTATTTAATATCAATCCTCCTATATGGCAAAGAATACTGGACAGTTTCCTCACAGATGAAGAGATTTGAGACAATAGAAAAAAGTAATGTGTACTGAACTGTGATTTAATATCAATCCTCCTATGTGACAGCGAATACTGGACAGTTTCTTCACAGATCAGAGACTTGAGCCTGCAGAAACAAAGAAATTTTTATATTTAATATCAATGCTCCTATATGGCAGTTAGGGCTGGACAATTTCCTCACAGGCAAGAGACTCGAGACAACAGAAAAAAAGCAATGGGTACTGAACTGTGATTTAATATCAATCCTCCTATATGGCAGTGAATACTGGACAGTTTTGTGGCAGACATAGTAAACCGGGACTAGAATCGAATGGCAGAAATGGGGAACAAGACTTGCTTTATTCTCGATGAAAGAGAGTTCGTCTTTGTCTGGCATGTAGGACTTCGATTTGAGAGAAGGCGAGTACGCCGTTCCGTCAAAAGAGACCCTTCTTTGTTGTCCCACAAGAAATTGGTTTATTAGCTGGACGGAATCGAGGGAGACATCCGGCTGTGTTAGTTCTCCATTTTGAGGTGCCCGTATGTCTATCACCCGGACGATTGATTGGTGATTCCCCATTATAAGTAGACCAACGTGGAGATATGAGAGGTTTTCTGTCGGGGGTACATCGTACTATACGTACAGTTGTGATAGGAGGAACGAACGACGAAGCGGATACAAGGAAGAGAACAACGATAAATACCAAGAAACCGGTGTAGAGGAAAGAAATACCCAATCTGAAATTACGTCCCAAAGCAGAGTTGTTAACTTCTTTTGACCACAAGTTTCCTCACAGATGAAGATACTTGGGCCTGCAGAAATAAATAAATGTGTATTGAACTGCTATTTAATATTAATGCTCCTATATGGCAGTAAGTGCTGGACAATTCCCTCACAAATAAAAGATTTGAAACAGATATGGTTCTACAGAGAATACCATGGACGCAGCATGTCATCAATGAGGAAGTTTTAAGGAAATTTTATATGTATATTTGTCACTTATTATTGCCAGATAAGACCCTGAAATTGAGAATACCATGGACTGAATATGCGAGCAACGACGACGTTTTAGAGAAAATGGAAACAAAAAGGACATTGATACGCAGCATCAGAAAATTTCGTAAGAAGAACAAGAACAACAAGAAGAGTGCTATGTAATATCGGTTCTCCTATATGCCAGTGAATTCTGGACAATCTCATCACAGGTGAAGAAGAGACTTATAGCAACAGAAATTTGGTTCTACAGAAGGATGCTGAGAATACAATGGATTAAACGTGAGCAAAATCGAAGCTTTAGAGAAAATGAAATCAAAAATTATACTTATACTTAACATAAGAGATGGTTGAAATTTCTAGGGCGTATAATGAGGAAAGAGGGCTTAGAAAATATGACACTCACAGGATATATTGAAGGCAAGAGAAATAAAGGAAAGCAGCTAACGGGCTTGTGTAAATGTTAGACAGAACAAAGATTAGGAGATATAGCAAAAATAGAAACATTACTAAGGGCTACAATGGACAGGAAGTTGTGCACAACCGTGATCGCCCACATCCTGAAGGGACACAGCACATAAAAACCAAAACTAACCTGAATAATCAATATAGAATTATTAAGCAATTTGATGTTTAAATATCGAACACTTTTTGTCAGATTTTTTTTTTTTTTTTTTTTTTTTTTAGACAAGGTTTTGTTTCTCTAATACAATTTATTCGGTCCACTTTTTTTTCTTTTTGTAACCACGTTCTGGTTGCCGTGTTCATGGTCCTTCTCTTTCTGTCTGAATTTCTAAGCCGAAATATTGCTCGTATTACGAGAAGTTCCTGAAAGGTTTTTCGACCGAAAAAAAAAAATCCACAAGCGATGGAAAGGTACATGTTATTCTCCTTATCCCCACTCCCACAGGTCAATACATCTCAGTGAAATATTGATGCTACGAAATCGGTTAGTCCGAGAACTTTTCAGTACCACCTAGTATAAAAAAAAAATGATTTCGACTATCTTCATTTTTGCTGTCTTAATCGCAGCATTCTGGTTAATTTGCTCTTCGGCCATCCTTAGTTTTCAATTTCTAACGCAACCTGGTGTTATGTTAGAATACTTTTTAAGTAATGAATTATCAATATAGACCCAGCTTTGACGGAGTTCAAAACAGTTTACTTGACCTTATGGGTGAGAAATTATTTTCTATTTTACAACCCTTTTCCCCACAGATTAAATATTGCCAGCATATCGCTACTCGCCATGCCACGTACACAGAGTTGAATCATCCCCGTTTCCTTTGTATTCCATTTATGCGACGAAAGTTCTAGCCAGTTTTTTTCCCAGAATTGTTACTTTGTGAAGGACACCCGAGAAGATGCATCCCGATCACTACAATCTTAACCATTTCAAGCCTAGGTTAAACAGTTATCTATCATTGTAATATGCACCCCCTTTCTTCCTCTGTACACCTTTACAACAATTTCATTCACTAACCCTCTAACTTGAGTGGCTCTTGAGCCTTGGATTGAGTGAGCAATTGGTTGACTGTTTCTTGCATATCAACACATCTATGGGTTATTTAATGCCAAAATCTAAATATTTTGAACACAATTTTATCACTTCAACTACAAATATTTTGTTGGTCATTTTGCTACAAAATATATTGTTTCAATTTCTAGTATAAAATGTATTGGTGATCATTTTGCTTTAAAATGTACTTTCATAGTGTTTTGTTTTTGTTTAGGGGTTCACTATTTGCCCATAGCTGGGACCCTAACAGGTGCTACCACTCCGGGTTAGTTTGTTTTGTTTTACAGCATATCAACCTCAATGGGTCATTTAATGCCGACAACTTTTTTTTTTCCCGGTAATATTTTTTTCTCAAAAATGTATAGCTGGTAATATCATTTTTTAAAAAGAAACCGTATAGTTGGTAATTTTTTTTTCTTTCAAAAACATACAGCTGGCAACATTATTTTTTCAAAAACGTATTATCAGAGGCCTTGCTATTGGACGCATTTTATCGTCTTACCCAGGACGCGGATGTAGTTTATCGTCACGCGCAGGACGCGGATGTAGTATGAGTGTTAACTATTTGCCCATAGCTGGGACCCCAACAGGTGTTACCACCCTGGGTCTGGGTGGATCTGGGAATACCAGCAATTAAGAGGTGGTTCCACGCTCCTCAAAACCTCCCGATCAGAGGCCTTGATGTAGATTATCATCATACCCAGAACTAACAGTGAGCAGTAGTAAATTTAAAGTTATCGCTATTCAGACGAGCATGCTCATCTTGTTATGTTCACAATGTTTCCGACTTCTTCAGATGTCTGTCATCATATTCAATAAACTGAACAGAATTTCGAGCCGAATTCTTAATTCACAAGATGAGATTCTAATTCCGAAATCAAAGTCTCGGGGATATTGCATATTGGTTAATACTCACCAGTGTGTCGCTTCTCTAGTTTCTTAAACTAGAACATCATATACAACAGTTCAATCAAGACCAGCATACAGGGCTGAATTGAAAAACATTAAAAAAAAAATTTTTATTACTACAAATTATCTATTAGTCATCGTTACTTTTCGGGCTAATTTCCTTTATTTTCTGCTTTTGTTACTACGTTCCGGCCAATGCACTGTTTAGCCTTCGTCAGGTATCTATCATATTGGGTAACTTTCCAGAAATGTCTAACGGAACTCTTCATTTGATCCACAGTGGTGAGGAATTTTTTTTCAGCAATTCACCCCAAGCAATATGGGAGTACCACTAGTACGCAGAGGGCTAGAGAGAGTATAAGGAAGGGAAAAGACTGGGTACAGAGAGAAAGGATAAAAAGAACAGGGATCAAGGCAACAGAAGATGTCGATTGACATTACATTTAAATTTTTGAAGGTTACATTAAGAGAAGTAAGAGTAAGGGAGTTCCAATATCGGAAATTGAGAGAGTAGAAGCTTTTGGAGTAGGAGGCGGTTACATTTGACTGTTTCGACAGTAAAAGGGTGGGACCGAGATGTCAACGATTAATTCATGCAGTCGGGAAACCAGTGAAAATAGCTCGTCAGAGCAGGTGTCATAAAAATATTTATAGAAAAGATTGAGGGAAGACACATTTCGTCGGTGAGAAAAGAACGAAATACCAAATCATTACCGATCCTCATTCACTTAACGGTCCTATATTGTTTCCATCCAAGCGAATTTCAGAACTTATATGCCAATATTCCTATCCACTAAGTCGATACATTCCTACACTAGCCAACCAATTGAACGTCCGGCCCCTTTTATGATCTAAACCATACTGAGTAAAATGTGATTTTTAAGCCTTAGACTTATCAGATCGAAACAAATATCGTCAATAAAATATATTCGAGTATACTTATGAGAATTGCTAACTTCATTTCCAACGATCACATGTGACTATGAGAATTGCTAACTTCATTTCGTTAGAAATAAAAGGTACCAATGCTAATAGGCAACTTCTTTTACTCAATTCATTGATCCTGTAAGCAAAGTGAATGAATCTTGTTGCTTCACATGCGTTGGCACTTTAATGAATCTCAAAGTACAACAATTCTAATGTATTCTATCGCTGGCACAAACAGAAGGGCAAGTTCTGAACTATATAAATAATGTTCTTAAAATCTGAAAGGAAAAGATAAATTACTCATGATAGTATTACTCAACAATATATAGGGGTAATATTTTAATGAATTTTGTTCAGCATGTTCACCTAAAATATATATATATATATATATATATATATATATATATATATATATATATATATCTCGGACAGAAGTTTCGTTCCAACTCGAATTTATTTTTGATAATTGGCGGTTTCTTTCTGGTAATCATATCTACACTTGGCCCACTGATTGAAGTGCTGAAGCATAATTATTTGAACCTTTCAATCTATTCTGCAATGCTTAGCTATGCCTTATTTTAACTTCCACAGAGATTGATGTACTATCTACACATGATCAGCTATGCCTGATTTCACTGTCTTCCCACGAATTACAGGTTTCAGGTGTTTCGTAAATCTTGTTTTTAAGAGATGCTTATTTTACTTCTGTATTCACTGCTGCAATAAATGGAATGTTATAAATTCGTGATTTATTTGTCGAGTGGAATTTTAAGTCTGCTGCTGGAAGTAAAACTACTAGCATTTAGTGTTTCTATTGAACAGTCAGTGTTCATGTGAGATTAGTAGTTTTCCATATTTGCCAATTTCTTGTCTCGGTGCCAGCGTTGATTCTGAAATCACGTTGTTCAAAATTCTTTGCCGTGTGATAAGAAACGATTCGGCACTATTAAGATATTCACCGTTATAACTTTGTCCAAAGAAGCGCACCTCTTAAGAAAAAAGAAATCAATAAAATTACATAAATAAACAGTTTATCCAAGGAGTCTGCATCGGCTGGCCAAACACCCAGTAATGTTTCTGTCGGGTAGTTCTAAGCATTATTTTGGTTTTACATTTTGTGAACGAGTGAAAGAAAAAAAAAAAGAGAAGAAAGTAGAGGATGAAAGAAGAGTATGAAGGATAAGAAAAGAGTGAAGAGGGTGAAAGAAGGATAAGAAGGATAAGACAAAGAGCGAAGTGGGGGGGGAAGGAGGGGAAAGACAAAGAGCGAAGTGGGGGTGAAAGACAAAGAGCGAAGTGGGGGGTGAAAGACAAAGAGCGAAGTGGGGGGTGAAAGACAAAGAGCAAAGTGGGGGGGGTGAAAGACAAAGAGCAAAGTGGGGGGGTGAAAGACAAAGAGCAAAGTGGGGGGGAAAGACAAAGAGCAAAGTGGGGGGGAAAAGAAAAAGAGCGAAGTGGGGGGTGAAAAGAAAAGAGCGAAGTGGGGGGGAAAGAAAAGAGCGAAGTGGGGGGTGAAAGAAAAAGCGAAGTGGGGGGGTGAAAGAAAAGAGCGAAGTGGGGGGGTGAAAGAAAAGAGCGAAGTGGGGGTGAAAGAAAAGAGCGAAGTGGGGGGTGAAATAAGGGAAAGAAAAAGAGAAGGTCGAAATAAGGGAAAGAAAAGAGAAGGTCGTGAAATAAGGGAAAGAAAAGAGAAGGTCGTGAAATAAGGGAAAGAAAAGAGAAGGTCGTGAAATAAGGGAAAGAAAAGAGAAGGTCGTGAAATAAGGGAAAGAAAAGAGAAGGTCGTGAAATAAGGGAAAGAAAAGAGAAGGTCGTGAAATAAGAGGGGAAAAGAACAGATGAGTGAAACAGGAACAAAAGGAGAAAACAGACTAAAGGAAAACACGTAAAGAAACGAGATTAAGAAGGTGGTCCGAAAGTCTTGTCACGCCTAGATAATATAATTTTCTATTTCATATGGCCAACACGATCTCCTATACTAACATGGTGTTCATACAGATCTTCTCGGTATCTGACAGCGTCAATTAAAGTGAATAAACTGAATCCAGTACATGTGCTTTGTATTACTGTATTACTTGTTCCATTGTTCTCATTACTTTTTGGTAAAGAGGTGACCAGACATAGATATATTTATACTTGGCCAAGATACATATCCAACGATTTCATAGTGTCTTATTTTCTAAAATTTGCCCGTCAATGTCTACTGACCGTAAAATTCAATTAACCAATGCCTACAAGTGTTACTGGGTACTCTACTATTGTATCAGACTAAGCATACTAAATGACTGCGTCAAAGTAATGGTTAGTAATTTAATGTCACAGACGATTAGATTAATTGCCGAGCGGGTGGGGAGATATGCAGATAGGAGCCTGGCGGGGAAAATAAAAGTACGAATGAAAATCTTATATGAAATAGTGGGATATATATATATATATGTGTGTGTATGTGTGTGTGTTGATTAAATAAATAAGGCAAATATATTTAAGGGGGAAGAAGAACAAAGAAAAATAAAAACAGACACACAGGTAAATAGTTATTGTTCTTCCCTTTTCAGAGTTCAATAGTGGCGAAAATGCTTTTTCATTGCGTCAGTTATACTGACATCATTTATGGAGTTTAGTTAATTATGAGCATAGAGATGTATAAAAATTATATAATAATATATATAAAAAAGGATAAATAAAGATACAATAGACCAGGTTTGAGGGTTGTTTGAAACATTTATTAAAAGAAATAGAAAGTAGTTAATAAAGCTATACGGTTAGTAAAAAAATGGCTTGAATAAAATTTAATGTTTAAAACCTTGTATGTGAAGCTCAAATGGATGGCATAAATAGAATAACCGCCAAAAATGAAGCCTGACAGTTTATGAAAGATACGTGTATAAAATTTGGTTTTAAAACTTTTAAAAATAGAAGCTCAAGTCTCATGGCCTGAAAACCCGCCAAATAAAGTTTGCAAATAGACGTCATTTGAAGAGATACATTTTGTTATTTTAAATCAATGGGAAAAGTAAGTTGTGAACTCCATAGTATTAAATTTCTGTTTATTCACTTTCATTGAGGCTGTCAAACATGGAGAAAATCTGTATGAACGCCATCATTTTTGTGACACAAAATGATGCGACGCCATGTCCTGTGCGATATTTTTACGAATATGCTTTGTTGACTGTTGCAAAGACTCTCCGAACGGCATCCTTCAACTGATGGGTATTCTGGTCTTGTTCATGTGAAACTCACCACTTGATAATAGAATATATTAAGTATGGGTGACAAGACTTTCGGACCATACTGTAGATTCATAGATGAAATTACAAAACATCCTTATGTGATCAAATGAAAGGATGATAAAAGTGAGGGATCAATTTTCTATTGTTCTTTAGTATTAAACATTTCTTGGCCATAGTAAGGTTTGGTCCGAAAGTCTTGTCACTAATTAGAACAACAATATAAAGCACATGTACTGGATTCACTTTTTCCACTTTCACTGACGATGTCACACATTGAGAAGATCTGTATGAACATCATTTTCGTGGCACAAAATGATGCGGCGCAATGTATTGTATGATATTTTTACGATCTGCTTTGTTGATTATTGCAAAGGCATTACGAACGACGTCTTTCAAATGATGGGTATTCTGGTATCGTTCATGTGAAATTCTCTCCTTCATAAATACCCCCACCACCACAAAGCGTTGAAATAGGAAATTATATAGGGGTGACAAGACTTTTAGACCACCCTGTACTTTTTATTGCATGCCATAATTTTTTTTGTTTCATATACGGTGTATCAATCTTGAAACATGAACTTTGGACTGCTTATCCATAATGTTGCCCCCAATGTACAGGGTGGTCCGAAAGTCTTGTTACCGCCTACCAAAAAGGCATGAAATGTAATACAGTAATGCAAAGCACATGCACTGGATTCAGTTAATTCACATTAATTGAGGCTGTCACGCATCGACAAGGTCTGTATGAACACCGTCATTTTCGTGTCAATCATATCAAATAGAAAATTATATTATGATAAAGGGTGACAAGACATTCGGACCTCCCTGTAGAAAAGTCATTTTTGAACAAAAAACAAGAAATGAGAAATGGATTAATTGCGGTCGTCGAAAACGAAGAAAACAGTAGTTAGATCCATAACAACCTGAAACAAAAACATATACCGAGAGAAATGGCCTGTGTTTGTGAAATTTAAGAGTAAACTGAATTGTTGGAAGGATGATAAAATTTTACTTCATACGAACAATTGTTTGAATGATATATTGGAGTAGAATTGTTCTTTTTTTTCTATGCAAGAACGTCAATTTCTGCTTTTACTGGAGGACTAAGATGAACTAGGATGGTAAATTCTTCTACATTCTCCAGATCTCTCTCCTCAAGGCAATCACTTGTTTTGTTCCATGTGTAGTATGATGCCGGAAGAGATATTACACTTAAGTTTAACACCAGACCATTAAAGGAGTAAAGTACACCAGTGGCTTGACTTGAAGTGAACTCCCGGTCACCGAATGCAGAAGTACGTAACTTCAAACCTGCATCTTATTTTGCAAGCGTAGTGACGAGAATGGGCACATGGCTATAAAAACAACTGCCATATAGACGATGTGAACAGTCTGTCACAAATTGAAGACGAAATGTAAGGACCGGGGTCGACGGGACCGCATCATACATTGGGTGAGAATAACTGACAAGAGGCCTCGTGTCATCACGACACGACCTCTTCATTTCACTTGTAACGGTTCTAGACTAGTTTATGATTTGAACAAATTGAAAAAAAATTTAATCAAAACCGGAATCGCTGTCTACGAGCACAGAGAAATAAATCCAAATACTGATTGAAGAATGAGACTCTTAAATTATAACGATAAAATACCTAGTCAAAAAAAAAAAAAAAAAAAAATGCTTTCTGTAAAGTGTTGTATTAGCCCAGTAATAGCGACAGACAAATTTCCGTCGATCAATGCAGACAATTTTTTGAGGAATTTTTTTTTACCCGTATTTCGTTTCTATATGAATTAACTAATGTTATTGATTAATGAACACCGTTTCTTTTTCAACTCGAAATCTCTTATACTTGGACGATATTCGAGTTGTTGATACCATATCAGCAAATTAATTACGATGAAACAGAGAAATTTGCCTGTTGGCATTTTAACAATTATTTCTTAGTACTCTTCTCTGCAGAGACGATAAGTCAGATTTATATCTGGAGGGGGCATGGGTGGAGAGAAGCTTTTCTTGATGTTCTAGTAGGTTCTTTGGCTTCTTGGATAAAGAAATTAGGCGCGTGAGAGAAAATAGCGCAAAATACTAGCTTCAAGCAAATTAATTTTACGCATATTGGAATTGCACTTCATTCAGAAATGGAATCCTTCTTTTGTAGGGGAATACACAATCTAGCTGATATATGGCACAGCGTTGTAGAAACCAGAGAAAGATAATCTAGCGAATAACATTAAGAAATTACGAGAAAAAGAAAAGCTGAATTTTTTATTCAATCGAATTTGTCATCTGTCTACACACATATATACACAAAAGCACAAGATTAGATTGATGAAAAAAAAAAAATTCACGCTCATATATATATATATATATATATATATATATATATATATTGGATGTGCAGGTGGTGTAATAGATTCGGAATGACAATTCGACGATCCGAGTTCGAATTCCGTTAGAGTTCATTACATTAATTTTCGCACATATACCCTTGTAAAAAGGGTATAAATACTTCCCTTCTCCACCTTTCCAGGTCTGGGCGAAATGGCAAGGCAGACAGAGTTCTTTGCCCTTGATTGGCAAATCAGTCTCTGAAAAGCACAACACCAAGTGAATAAATATTTGGAGATTCAAGTTCTTCCCAAAAGTGTGGTTGGCTTGGCACAAACTGTCACCGCTATAATCGGGGAGAGAAAAAAGGAATACAGAGAGAGAGAGAAAGGAATATATATATATATATATATATATATATATATATAGAGAGAGAGAGAGAGAGAGAGATAGAAACGAAACGAAATATAAAGAAATCTCCTCCAGCCGTATTTGTCTGACAAACATTAATTTCAGCGCAGATTAAGTGAGGAAAAGTCGATCGTGCACCTGTATACACGAGATTACACATGAAATCGTGTTCAATCTTGAACCGTCCAACAACAAAATGAATCCTAATTCCTTTATACAAACGATATTCAGGATTCCTGTAGCATAAAAAGAGCAAAGTAAACCTTTTATAAATATTCCTAGAACTTCCTTGTTTATATCGCTTTGTTTCACAGTGTTTGTCGTGGGATATAATTTGTTCATTTTGATAACTATATATATATATATATATATATATATATATATATGCGATAAGTCCTCGCAAAAAAGTTTTTTTTTTTGCAACGATTTTTAAACCCAATTTTTCCATCTCTTTTATTCTTCCTTTTTCTGATATAAAGCCTTTCTTTTTTCCACTCAAGTTTGGTGTCCTGTTTTCTCTCACCGTGTCGCGTCAATGCTCTTTTTACCTTAATTTTTCTACAGAGGACAAATTATTGGTCACATAAATTCAAAGGGTATAAAAACCCGCATAGGGAAGATTAATTCTTGTCTTTTCTAAGAACTTTAGGAAACTCCGATCGCTACTAAAAAGGGGAGATAACAATGAGTAGACTTAAGTTTATTTTCAAAATAACGAACGGACACAATTTCTAGCTGCTAGCGTGGCTAGCTAATACATGCACATACACATCTGTGTTTATTCAATACCCACAATGTAAACCTACGGTTAATACTGCAACTATTCTGAACGGGCCTTAGTTACACTTTCTGGCAGAGAGAGCATAATCTGACATAATCAAAAGAATCAAAACAAGGATAGTACAAAAGGAGTTACGACTTCGCGGTGGTACAAGCATCGATGATTTCCGGTTTGTTTCGTTTACACAATTTCACTCAAAACATTTTGGTTCTTTTCCGTTGGCTTTTGACGCGCCGAAAAGCTCTTTTCCGTTGGCTTTTGACGCGCCGAAAAGCTCTTTTCCGTTGTTGGCTTTTTCCGTTGACGCGCCGAAAAGCTCTTTTCCGTTGGCTTTTGACGCGCCGAAAAGCTCTTTTCCGTTGGCTTTTGACGCGCCGAAAAGCTCTTTTCCGTTGGCTTTTGACGCGCCGAAAAGCTCTTTTCCGTTGGCTTTTGACGCGCCGAAAAGCTCTTTTCCGTTGGCTTATGAAAGTAACAAAAAAGGAAAATTTTATTATTATACCTAGTGTACCCGTCCAGTCAAAATTGACGGCAAGAATGAATGTATTATAAGTAATATGTATTATATTGTATGTAATTTTCGTTTAATCCCAATAAAATTGTGTAATTTAAAATAATTTGTTGTTAATGTTAATAATTGAACAGTATTACATATTTACAGCCAAAATCGTTTACTGCAAAAGTTCCCAAACCACTATATATTCGTGCAAACTTTGAAAGGTCTCAGTAATCCTTTACAGTCCGTAGATTCAATCTGTAATTTCAGAGTCTGCTTATTTCTCGTCCTACAAAGAGCAATGTATCAGATATTTTTAGTTGTTCCTCTCCCCTCTTATTTTTTTTAATTATAATTTTTCAAGTTTAAATTGAATTTCTAAAAATGAACAAATCGTTCCTGAAGATATATGTGGCGTATTATATATACAAAGCCTCTTCGATAGCAATATCAGTATGCGTGAACAGGGCCAAGTTAGCACGGCACCAAGTGAGTTACCGTTATTTTGCACACACAAAAAAGGACGTAAATATATATATATATTATATATAATTACACACGATAGAATTAAGAGGTTTAAAAACAGGATGTTAAAATTCCCCTAAAGTAAAAAATGAATATTTACCGAAAAAAATAGAAACAACGAAAGCCTTCATTTGTTATAGAAGGTTTGTATCTGAATAGATCAAAGATTTTTTTTTTTTGGTTGATAAATGACTTCCCCACAAAGTGTGGTTTGATTCCAGCTCAAGGAGACACAATCGATAAGATAAAACTGTAGTCATATCCAAAGGAAATGACAACCTTGCGTGTACACAGCAGGGGACCAAAACTTCACAGGTCGCTAATCGACTTTAGATAAGAAGTTACTTGGGAATAAACTACTTATCTTAAGTTAGATATTGTGTATGTGTGTGTGCGCGCGCGCTCGATAAATGCTCGACAAAATATTTTCGAAAGTTATAACAATAATTTCATTATTGTTATTTCAGTACGTATTTTTTAAGTCCATCCCCTTGTAGTTTCATGCCAGTACAGACGTTGCACACAATTCGCGCCAGACTGAACAAAAAAAAATGCCGGATGTAGTAAGAGACAGACACGAGGTCACTACAGACCACCGAATGCAGAAGTACATAACTTCAGACTTGTATCCAGTACGGAAATTTAACGATCTGGAAAGTGTTTTAACAGACGAGAGAAAATTATTGAGAAATTCGAAGACGCATGAGAATAGCGAAAAATGTCTAATGAAATATTAAGAAATAAGAGAAGTTCGTTAGAAACAAAGAAAAAAGTGCTGGGCTGCTATGTAATACCAACATGTATGACAATGAATGTGGGACAATTTCCTCAAAGACGATGACAAGAACTGAAGCAACAGAGATGTGGTTTTACAGAAGCATAAGACTACCATGAACGGATCACTGGGGAAGTTTTAATGAAAATAGGAAACAAAAAAACACATTTGAACTTAGAAACACGTGAAATTTCCGAGAGACAGATAATGAAGAAAAAGGGGCCTGGAGAATTTAACACTCAGAGAACATACTGAATACAAGAGGGAAAAGGGAATCATCAAGTAAACTTACCTAACGGACTTGTTAAATGGATGGGAAACAAAGACATTAGGATACTAAAAGGACAAACATTATTTAGAGCTATAAAGTATAGAAAGTTGCGGAGAGCTATGACCACCCGCATTCCGAAATGATAACATATAAATACATTTAAGTATTAGTATTTTATTGCTAGCTTGACAAAAACGCATAAGGTTCAGAGTGTTTCAACCCAGCGTGATTATTACTATTAAGGGTCAGCTACTAGTTTCCTAGAATAATCGTCTTCAACCTATCCGTATTGCAAATGCCTGCTCAGACGCATGTCAAACAAATATTTTTCTGGTCGAGACATTAATAATAAAAAATCAATTATAGTCTTACACCGAACGGTATCTGTTACTCTGAAAAATGTTTCTACATGAGATAGATTCTCATGAAGAAAAAAAATTATATTATGTTGAAACATTTCACCGCGACCAATAAGTCTACATACCAAACCTCAGTGCTCTACAGAAATCATGCAGTCAAGTATCGAGAAGAGAGGCCTTTTCCCCCAATTATATTCCAAGAAATGCGTTATATATTTACTAGCATTGCAAACGTTTACGTTCCTGTATTTACTTACATGCCCGAGTGGTTAGAACGTTAAGGGTTCTGAGCAGGAGATCCAGGCTCGAATCTCATCATGGACGATTTGTCAAAAAAGTGACTAGAGAGACGCTCCCAGCGCGCGTCACCGTTGGAAAGTCGGAATAGGGTTAGGGTTAGTCGGAATATCCTCTACCCAATTTCAATTTTGAATGAAACTGGATAGACGAAACATTTTAGAAGCCATCGACATTTGTCACAAGTCATCGTGACTGAGGGGTTGAGCGTACTGCTTAAATTGTTAATCACACCAGATTATGTACACTTTCCAGCATAAACCACGGGTTAGCTCTGCTGATGCTTAACAAAGGCAAATGTGCCTGAGCAGGCGTTGACAACAGAAATTATCTAGCAATCCTAGCAGATAGGCATACTAGCAGAGTACCCGTCAAAAGCGTATGGATCGATCAAATTGTCCCTCGACCTTCTGCCAAAGATCAATATAGTAGCAGAGTGCTAAACCTAGGATCAAATTTCGCTTCTCGGGCATCTGAATCAATGAAGTCTGGTCAAAAAAGTACCGGGACTGTACTATGGTAATGGGGATAAAGCACGCAGGGTGAAGCAGCTTGGCACAGACTGACCTTGAAATCAGTCTTGCATGCACACTAAAATTGCCGTTGTCGCTCACTTCCGTTGTTTATAGCATTGCTTGGAAGGAAAGTGTGGTCGTCTGACGACATCAAAGTTTCCATCAAGGAACATGGTTTCTTGCAGCAGCGAAGAACATTCCCAAGGTGCGACAACTACCATATTCCCGGAAATCTCGAACCCCACTATCCTTGGGACTTTCTCTTTCCAAAGATCAAATCTCACTTGTAAGATCCAAGATTTCAAGACGAAGAGGAATCTAAGAGAATGTGAATAGATAGCGTCTACCTAAAAAAAAAAAAAAAAAAAAAAAATCAATGAAAACGACGCTAGATAAAGTATGTGGCTTCAGAAGGGACAACTTCAAAGATTAAATGGCATTATATATATATATATATATATATATATATATATATATATATGTGTGTGTGTGTGTGTATGTGTGTGTGTGTGCGTACACGCTTCAGAAAAGGAAAAACTTGTCTTTTGAAGTTTTATCAAACTGAGGAAATAGTTTACTATAGTACGATATTTTCTTTACAGATGGCGTTACTATCGTGGCTGTAACGTCAATAAACCGTAAAGGGTATTTAGTATCGCAGAAAACCGACTACATTGGCGACCCTTAGCCAAGAATTTGGAAACACATGTGCAGCAATTTGACTAGACACTTTGGCCAACGTTGCCTAAGCAGTAGTTCGCCGTGCTAATAAATATCTGGAAGCTAAAGGCCACCATTTTGAGCATCTCTTGTGATTGTAGAGTCTAAAAAAGGTAACTTGTATTAATCTCGTGATGTCTGAATAAATTTAGTATTACAATATCAGTGCAAGTTCTCCCTTTCTTGAAGTATGCATACATTTTTGGGGCGGACTCGTGCGTGCGTGTGATCGTTTGATGCAACAGTGGTTCATGCACATGGCAATCATTATATATATTATAAACACATACAGATATAAATTGTTATCAATAGAGACTTGTCCATTTTTTTTTTTTGTACAAAAGCAAAAATCAATTTAATGACTTCGTATATCTTCATAGCAGATTTTTCACCTTTTAAGTTGTCAAGTCTATCATTAGTAAAACAGAAATACACCGATACTTTAGTTTATATATATATATATATATATATATATATATAAAACCTGGTCTATATTGGATGTTCTTCAAACTTTAAAATGAGGAATTTATTTAAAGCAAATCATTTTAAATTATAACTTCCTAATACATTTATAGCTGCTTGTGCGAGTGAAAGTTATGCAAGATATCTAAGAAACGCTTATGAAATGAATTGGTTGGAAATCGATTTGACCTCTAAACTAGTTTTATACGGTTAATTTTAAGTACTCATTAAGTGTGTGGCAGGCCAAGTTGAGCTGAAAAGCAAATTAAATTAAAATACTATAAAAAAATTACTATTAAAATACTATAAAAAACGATGTTTTAATCAACGAGACAAGGTCAAATTTAAACGCTTTGCAGAACGTATCGTTAACGAAGGTAAAATTACAACCTGCTAAATACATTAATAAAAAAAAAAATAAATAAATAAAATAAAATAAAATAAAATAAAATAAAAAAAAAAAAAAAAAAAAGAGAAGATAGTTTCGCCTATCGTCTGGTTTACCACAACTCCACGCTCTTTTGAACAGGAGTAGAGGTTTATCCTTTGTTTCCTGTTTAGGAGTGGGTTTCCGGTTCTTCCTAAAGATTTTAACTGAACTTTTAATGTTTCCGCCTAAAACTCTGAAATTTCATTTACTATTGATATACTTTTTTCCTTTCAATAATAGTAGATTGGTTCTTCATAATTGTCTGGTTCACTCTTTCCCTGTCTTTTGAACAGGAGTAGAAGTTTATCTCCTATTCCTTCTAAAATCTTTTCCTTCTCCTTCACTTCCAGTGGCTCTTTAATAGCATTGTCACCTTGCTTGGGGTGCTGCCTCTTACTCTGTAACCCTCTATCTCAAATGGCTCTTGTGCCTTATACAGAGTAAGAAAGAAAAAACGAATCCTGATATTCCACATGGAATAAGGATTCGTCTTTTCTCACAACGTTATAGCTTCTGTAGTAAGTAAACCAGTTTTTTTTTTTTTTTTTTTACAGAGTGGAGTTTTCGTCTACGTCCAACGGGTTTTAAATTAAGAATATTCCTCTAGACTTGTTGCCAAGTAAGGCTAGAGAGTCTTGTCTACCCCTCTATTTAACCAAGGGAGGGAGTTTGGCTGTAAATATGTAATACTGTTCAATTATTAACATTAACAACAAAGCGAATGTAATATCTGACAGAATTTGAGCATTGTATGATGATCTCACTTTCTATAATGATAATCACTGAGCTACGCACACATCCCTAATCTGGTGGTCACAAATAACTCGAACCGATTAGGATAAGTCTATTTCGACAACAATAATTCTCTCAAAATGTGTTTGGTTAAATAATATGAACAAGCTACCTCTAGCAATTTTTTTTAATTTGTCAAGTTTCCGAATTAGGTATTTTGTGTTATCGACAAATTTGCCACAGTTCATATTTTCTTTCCAAGCACTTTCGAATGTTGTTACATTCGTGTTCACGTAATGAGATAGATATATATATATATATATATAGCCATCCACAGAAAGACTGTTTCGCTGTATCACAGCTCATCAGTGTGGCTAGACGTCCGGTTGCCTCTTGCTAGGATCGAAATTCATTGAACCACTGTTCTTGGGCGTAATTAATTCTTACCATTGAAGTATTATAAATTTAATCGATACATTATTTCCTCTATATGAAATATATATAGGATATTATTTTGATATCAAATTCCCATCTGATAAATAAAAATGGTAACAAAAGAAGCAATACAAGGTGAAGAACAGAACCGGAAATTTTCTTCAACAAAACCTGTAAACAGCGAAAGTAGACTATTGTTAGCGTTTAAAGTTGAATTTGATAAAAAGCAGACGATACTGGAGGGCTATTTCAGTCCAACACTCTTTCAGCTGCTGATTAATTTTTTTTTTTTGGCATATTTTATCTATTGTTGACAGCAAATCTGGTATGAAAAAGTTATAAGCTTATGTTTATAATAAAAATAAACTAGATACCTATTTTCGTTATCAGCATGGCGCTTTTTCGCCGACTAAAGTTCAAACTTTTACAGATTCGTGATTGTTGCGTGTTTAGTTGAAATGGCGCCAACGGTGAATTCCTTCGTAATAAATTTAAAAAAAAAAATAAAAATAAAAATAATTTAAAAACAATTTCAATTTAAGCACAGTTTGGCAAATTATATTAAGGGGAAGTCGAGGAAGTGCCGAGAAAATTATCAAATTAAGTTCTCGAATACAAATTCCTCCTAGCAAAGATAGTTGTTTCGGCAAAATAATTTTAGTCTAGATTTTGAATGCTTTCAAAACCTACAAATTATATTTATATTCGGTGAACTGTTCATGGGTCAGCAAAACAAGTACCCACCAAGTCAACTGGCAATTGAATGTTGCAAGATGAAGCCATAACCTTCATAGGATTTGGTTTAGCTTTTATGTTGCGCCCTCCACTTCATAGGTAGTGCTATTACTCTTTGGAAAATCTATTTAATTTTGTAGTATTTTATTTAATAAAGTATTACCGTATATATTCGTGTATAAGACTACTTCATGTATAGTACGACCCCTGAAGATTGTGAAAATCTTTTTCATATAGCTGGTGTATCTGAGCAGCTTCTGAGCAATACTCGTAGGCCTAGCGTATTCAAATACTTCTGTACTGGGAATCATCCTGGACATATTTTATAAAAAATTGTATAGACTACAAGAGGCAGTCTTTAAAAAAGTATCTATACCGTGAAGGTTAGCCAAATTCACCATGAGAATGTAGATATGCAGGTAGGTTACGGTTTTAGTAACCCTCATTTCAATTTCAAACATTTTCTTGAATTTCATTGGTTGCTAAATATAAAATAGGCTTCGAGAAATTTCCATAATAAAACAATCAAATTTTGTGCAAAAGTAGGTTCAGCCGACGTAAAAAAATCTTTCTCAAATTTATCCCTAATTAAATTGTTTCAAGAAATCCTATTGGCTAAAAAATAAAAATACAACATTCGTCCACGCATTTCTCAGAAAAATTCGCAACAGCTAGCAAGCCCCATTGAGCCGATTTGGTTGTTAAAAACTATAAATAGAAACGGTGAACGATTGAGATTCACACGCGCGAAAGATACACACGGGAATTGTGTCAGATAGACACCAAAGAAAGAAACTTCCTTTATGAGAGATTAGAAAATTTTACAAACTTTTTCACTCAATATCTTTCATAGAAAAAAAAAAAAAAAAAAAAACTTTTGTCACAGTTAAAGTCAACCTTTTAAATCAAAGGCAGACAACTGTTTTCGACATTGAACATTTCCGAAACAGCAAAGAACTTTTTCTCTTAAATATACTTTTTTTTGCACACATCTTTACAAACAAAGAAATTGTAAATTGTGTATATAAAATTTAATCTGTTGTTTCAAATATGTATTTTTGTTGTGATTAAATATTGTTACCATTTGGCCATTTCTTTTAAATATTCACGCAGCGTTCTTAAATCAACTACACGGTCACAGAAAATGCATGAATTTTAGCCCCAAAAAAAAAAAAAAAAAAAAAAAAAAAATTGTAATTTCTTTTACTATTACACTGGTCTCCCTTATTTGGCTTAATGCACATGGTCAATTCCGCCCTTACTGAAAGAGCATAGTAAGGGATGAGACCGGTGTAATAAAATAACACCAATTCTTCTTGTATTTAGTATTTCTGTTCTTTAACCGTCTTGTTCCTTTCTATTTAATCTATAATCTAGGACAATCTATATATAAATATCTCTATAAACTCATTATTCATAAACATTATCTATATTATATTCAGTATTCTTCTGCATAATAATATCTGTTGCTAAAGACACCGCTTCATGTGGGGAGAAAAAAAAAACGGTTAATTTTTTTTTTTTTACTATTACACCCATCTCCTTTATTGCCCTAATGCGCATGATCAGTTCCGCTATTACTTCAACGTCATTGCCCAGTTGACTACTTAAAGCGAATGCAATAATAGCCGGGGATGAGACAGGTGTAATACTAAAATAAACTTTTCTATGTATAGTGCAACGGTCACTGAAAAATGCATTTTTCACCTATCCGTCCCAAAGAGTTACCTATAGTGCTATCTCCTATTTCTTGCGTAAAATATAGGTCTATATTTCTGAGAGGAGGTATTGTAACTATTTACTCTATATCGTAAGACCACAAAAAAAAAATCTAAGCCGGTCAAGCAGAGACGTGTATACAATATGGAAACTAGTAATACAGAGCGCTAGAGAAAAAAAACAAATTGTAATATGAGCTCTGGTAAAAAAAAAAAGTTTACCGTGACATTAGGTTTATAAGTCTCCAAAGACATATGTTCCGGTAGATAAGAGCGTTGGCTAAAGTAACCCAGTGACTTTACCCAAAAAGTTGGGAGTTCAATACAAGTAAACAAAAACTTGGAGAATTGAGTTACTAAAGGGAAATATCTGAAACGGATATCCAGAAAAGGTACGTAGAACTAGAACAATCTACCCCGGTGGACGAAATAAGTGGGTTGGTTCGAAATTCCAACGTATACCACTTGAAGAAGGCCGGGTCGTACAACGGCTGAAACTTCGTGAATATGACAAAAATGAGGACAAAAGTCCAAACAATATAGTGTAAATAAAATAAGATACACGGTGTAACAAAAAAAAAAAAAAAATGTGTATAAATTGGTGTATAAAGTTGAAGTATTAAAAATTCTCACATTCACTTGAAATTCTACTTCACTTCGATACCTAGACATACACATAACCATATCCCACCGCCACACTCTTTCTTATTATAAGAAACGTTCCTCGGTATTAGGACTCATGTTGCCACGGCCAAAGGATAACGAAAATGGCGAGTTTTTCATACTGCTATATTTTTTTTTTATGTTATTTGAAAAACACAGAACTTGTGTTAAAGAAAATACTTAGACATAAAAAGTAGTTTCACTAAAAATTCGTCTTCATTCTACTTTTCAAACCTTTCCTTGCAGTTCCTGAAGTAAGACACTGGATCGTGGAACCAAGCCAGCAACGTGAGAGGGGGTCTTAAGCTAAGAAAATATAACCGTTTTAAACTATAAAAATCGTAACGCTTTTTAGCTTACTAAAAGACAGGTTACCTAATGGAAAATGGATACGGCTATCCAAAGCAAATGCCGAGTTGGTGTTACCGAATACAGCGATTACGTTATAAATTGCTACGAATTATTTACAAAAAAAAGATACCAAGAGAATTGTTAGTGATATCCAATAATTAGCTAATTAACTCTACCAAATACTAGAAATCAATTATGGTTTGTTATTGATCAATAAACAGGAAATTTTTTTATTTGTTCGGTCGAGCTATCTCGGAGATTGAAGAGTATCACGCTAACCATCACGATCTTGCATCAAGGTCGGAAGGTCATTAGGGCGGTATTGTGTTATAACAGCTGGTCAATGTAGGTGGGTGCTTGGCGACCAACTAGTCTTGCGCCATGACTAGGTGGTCAGAACAGTAAATCACTCGTGAGTTCTTGTTTAGCCCGCAAGCAGTATTCTTCAAAGCGCATTCTGCGTTTACGGAAGATTATAGAAATATCAGGGATGGATTCATAAGCTGTGATTTAGTTGGATGTTGTCTCCAAGAGATGTTAAGTATAGCGCTCAGCATTCGAGTATAGGTTCCATCACGTTTAGATTCTAATGTTTTAATTAATGCCCAAGCAGTGGTACCATGCAGTTGTTCGAAAGAATCTCCGTTTGAGGTTGTCTGATAGATTTTCAGATTGCGCGCATTTTATTTAAGGCGGCCAAGTCTTTAGTTATGCAAATTTTCACTTTTTCAGTAGAAATCAGAGTTTAATAATCACTGATTTCTCCAAGTACTTTTACAAAATGCATCAAGGAAACAATAGATTTTTTTTTAAAATAACTAACAATTTTGACGATATTTGGAACTTCTTTTTTTTTAATAAATTTGTCTTAACTTTCAAAAACCTTATTTCATTGGTGTAATCACCGTTTACCGGAAACACTTAGGAAAATTGGTAACGATTTAATACCTGTTTACTTAAGTGGGCAACGGCCATGGTTTTCTTTTTAACACTTAACAATTGGATTAAATTTCCTAAACAATGAAAAATTATGTTCTAATTTTTAAAAAAATCCTAATCTCACCATAGGGATTTTTTCCGTTTAGAAATAAAATTTCACCGATAAACAGAAGTCGAGCTTTTTCAATAAAATATCATCCTGCCAGAGATTTAAGAACGTCAAAACCCTTCGACCTGTTCTTAGATTGCTTTATGAAACTCAAATAATAAGCCTTACAAAAAAATAAATAAATAAATAAAATATATTAGTACGTACTTGACAGTATCCAACGTTCTCACTTCACCTTGAAATGATCAAGGTGAAGTGGGAACGTGGGATATTGTCAAGTACATTTTAAGGATTACTTTTTAAGCATTTCAGAAACAAGGTGATCGTTAAAGAATTTTTGCAGGCTTTTAACTCATCATACAACAAAAATAAAATCTCACTAAACTGATATCCAGTGGAATTTTTAAATTACTGTTTTCTTTTTAAACTCCATTCTCTTGAAAATAAGACCTATTTATTCTACAGAAACGCACCTTTAAGATTTTTTTTCTCAAATTCTTTTCATATTACTACCGAATAAACAAACCCGATCACGAATATCATTTTTTGTGTGTTCAAACTTTAAGAGGGGCTTCAGTTTGAAAATTAAATTCATTGTAAATTAGTCCACCGACGTAAGGTTTAAAAAATGCTCATACCATCTAATAAAACCTATTCTTACGTAGCTTACAAAATCCCAAGTAAAAAAAAATCGATACTCTTAATATTTTAAACATTCTTACTTACCTTTCCTCTGTCATGTTATAATGCTTACAAAATTTTGAAATAGCCTCTAAATATGAATTTCCCTTTATTATAATCTCCCCTCTTCGATTGATCGATTTGTTTTCAACCCTTAGCGGGTTGTTTAAGACCAGATAGTTTTTAGATTGTAAGTTTTGTTTTGTTTTTAGTGACAATGATTTAGTGATACAAGTCTTACTAATTAACCTACAGCTGGGGAAGAAGAGATGGATTTATACCTTCCACAAGGGTATTCGCGTGTAAGTGAAGATAGTGAACCTGACTTGAATTAAAACTCAACTCTCTGATTTCCAATTCCAAGCTGTTATCCATTACACCACCTGCACATACAAGCTTAAAGCAGCTGGTATTCCCAAGTGGTCACCTATCTAAATACTGACCAGGCTCGACGTTGCTTAACTTTGGTGATCGTACAGGAACCGGTGTTTCAACGTGATGTGACCGTAAGCCCTTTATTTATTGGCCTACGTAGGTAGAAACAATTTACAAAGAATTGATATTTGAAAAAAAATGGACCCTCTCCCTCTTAAAACTTTTTTTTGTATTCATGATATGGGTGATTAAACAACAGGAATATGAAAAAAAAAATCCTTGGATAGGTGTGTTTCTGTGGAATTTCGAGAGCTGCAACATTAAATATCCCTTGCTCTCTAATGTTTTCATTTATGTAGCATAGCCAGCTCCATAAAAAGAAAATTGACATTAATATTAGTTCATTAGTTACTAAGTTTGGTTAGTGACCAAACGTTTTGCATGTCGCTTCATCCAATAAATATCCACATTTTAAACTTATTTTCCGGGGTCAAAGTTATATTCTTTAAGGAAATTTCAATATTTTGTATCTTAAAGTAAACACTGTCCGAAACATTGTCTGAATTTTTCAAATTAACTTTCAAAATGCTAAATTCTCGAAATATAACGAAATGAAATTCACTTAACTTAAAATGTTCTGTCGAATTATTGCATGTATGCAAAGGCTATCAAAAGTATGGTACAATTTTTAACAAAGTATATAGTACGTTAAAAAAAAAAAAACCTGAAACACCTGTGAGAGAGAAAAAAAATTATACCTTCAAAGTAAGATTTCTTCAGAATCAAGAACAACGATGCCATAAAATATTTTTCAATAAACAAAAATGGCGTACTTTGTAACGTGAAAGAACACAGGTGAACATGCTTACTTCGATGTCTTCCATAATAAATTTGCTTAAGACAATCCAACAAGTGTTAGAAAGAAAGAAATAATAATTAAATAATGTTTTCACCGTTGAAATGTTATTCTAAAGTAGACAAAAATGATTTAAACTCACCAAATCAAGTAAATATCATTTCCAGTCACGAGTGAAGTGTTGCAAGAATTGGTATCACATTCAAAATGTCCGCATACGTCCAACAACATTTATGAACATCCAAAAATGTCGAAGCTAGTTCCTTCGTCTCAAAATCTTCT
This sequence comes from Acanthosepion pharaonis, assembly GCA_903632075.3. NCBI lineage: Eukaryota > Metazoa > Mollusca > Cephalopoda > Sepiida > Sepiidae > Acanthosepion > Acanthosepion pharaonis. The sequence goes on along the minus strand of CAHIKZ030001373.1, from coordinate 440,026 downwards.
GTAAATCGCTTGCAGTTTTTTTTTTTTTTTGATTGTCATTTTTATTTATTTTTTTTAACTTCCTCCATTACTGTTTTTCTTCTCCCTTCTTACGTAACAAAAAAAAAATAAGTCGAAGTTCACTGACGATATTGAGAAATGTATCGTTTTACCGCATTTTCTTGTATTTTCTCTTCACATCATTTTTCGGGCGATTAACTTGGTTTTTCAACCATATTAGATAGTGGGTGGTGGGGAACACATAATAATGATTTTTTTTTTTTTTTTTTTAAATCAGTGGAAGAATTTTTAAATCTCACATATTAATTTCTTATTTTATTCCCCTCTCACAAGATTTAGAAACATTCGGATTAGTTTGAATTTCTGTGAACGAAATGTAACATTTTGGCGATTAATGCATGAAAGAATAATGATAAATGCTACATCATTGTGAAAGTCGAAATGTAGAGTCGTACGATACACACTGTGACCAGAATTTCTTTACACTGCTTCTCGGTATTTTTTTTAAACATGAGTAGAGCTTTATACCTTGTTTCTGGTTCCATCTAAATTCTACTTCAACTCTATACTTCTAACGCCTTCGCCTAAACACTGAAATGTTATTTACTATTTATTTTTCAACAGGGGTAGATAGGTTTGCCGATCGTATGGTTCACAGTCTTCCTCGGTCCTTTTGAATAGGGATAGACGTTTATCCCTTGTTTCCGGTTTAGGATTGGGTTTCCGGTTCCTTCTAAAAGTTTAGCCATTCTCTTTCACTCACAGTAGCCCTTTGTATTTTAGAGGCATTATCTTCGTGATGGGAATAAAATGATTTTAAAAAAAATATTACTATTTCGGGTAGGGTTTATCATCTTTCAGTTACGTCTCTATCTTCGGGCAGAATACAGTTCAGTCTCTGTCCGTGGAACGAAACGCAGCTGTGAGGAAAAAAACTACGCAGCTATGCCCAATCCCGGGGAACAGCTACCCACGGTTGTAACCCCTTCATTACACTAGAGGATAGTCATGCCAACGCAACTGACGGGGGCTGGGCAATTTTATGCCCTGGCTAGGGCGTACACGATCGGGTTCTCCCCATTAAACCCAACCTTGTGTCACATCGCGTCTCCGTGGAGTGACGGGGTAAATATACTTTCCAAATCACAAATATAACAAAAAAAATTTATTAAATTTTATAAAAGTTCATATGCTATGTAAATTAATTAATCACCTTACGGAAATCGAAACAAATGTGATCATACGACGTAACTGCTTAACCCTTTAAGCACTGCGTTTCTGAACAATTTTAACCCTTCTGCCTGAGCTCCTGAGTCAAACTTCGCAAAACATTGGTATGTACTGTTTCACAGTAGATATAAAAATAGTTACAAAAAATATAAGCATAATACTTAGTAGGGAGTGAGTATGATTTCATGCCTTCACTTTATCGCCAGAATTCTTTCTTTGTGTCCCAGTCCACCCAAATAAGACAACAAATAGCAAAACACGACGCAAGTGTTTAACCACCGTTCAACCGGTGTCTGTACATTAAGTCACTTTTCTCTACTACCGGTAAATCGGTGGTCAGGGCTCAAAGGGTTAAAATAATAAAAAAAAAATGAAATTCGTAATCGGGAGTTCTTTTGTCATATGACGCATTTGGCGGAGAAGGGGCGCATTCATCATTTGATAATTTTGTGGCAATACGCGCTTAAAGGTTTTAGGCAGTTTTGATCAACATTTTTTTCATGGTTAGCCGTAAGGAATTGTAAATGTAGGACTACCTTATACTTAAATAAAATAATAACAATATTTATCAAGAATTTATTACAGGAAATATCAAATTTTACAGAAACATTGTTGACAATTATGTATTTAGTTATATAACAAATAAAAAATAATATAAATTTTGATGCTATATTCGATTTGTCAGGGTTTTTTTTTTTAATTTTCTCCTTTGTTATTGGCAGCATTTTAAAATACTTTGGCTGCAATGCTAAGTTTCCTAAGTTGAAGAAACTGGAGCTATTTCGTTTACGCTTTGTTACCTCTCTTTTCCATTGTTGTTTTTAGATCGCTTTCTTTCAGTCTTTTTGATGGACAACAGCGAAATTCTGAAATTTACAATGATCTTATTCCATTTAAAAAATAAAGCATGTAAAAAGGAATATTTTAAATTGATACACGACCAAAAATAAAATGCTTTTGACAAAAAAAAAACTTAATGATTTCACTATAATTATGTAACAATAATGTAATGATATTCCACAGACAAATCTACGGTTTATGTTACCTCATTTCATTGCATGGTTACGAACTTTAAACCTAAACTGAGGTTGAAATATTGTGTAATCGGTTCTAATTTTTTGTAAAATACTTGGATATGATATAATGAATAATTTGCAGTGAAAAAAGCAATTTTCGATTTTTTGATGAATACGCACCTCCTCCGCCGAGCGCCTCATGTCGTTTAAGCAGCTCAGTTTACGAATTTCAAAATAAGTTATGTTTTTTTTTTTTACATTTTAAGAAATCACCTCGTATGAGCATATCTGTTTTGGTTTCCGTATGTGTGGGATCAATATACAATGAATTTACATGGCCAACTGGAGTTACCTCTTAACTTTTACAAAATTTAATTTTTTAGATCTGCAGTGCTTAATCTATGGTAATATTACTAGTAATATAGTACTACTAGTTTGGCAGCTAGGTATTAACGGTTTTAATGTTGAACTAGTAACCGTAAGATCTGTTTTAATATTTAGTTTTCTCGCCTGTGGAACTCTGTTCTGGTTTCTTGCTTCCTTGCCATCTACAATCTTCAAGAATTTAAATGCAACGCCAATCGTAATCATCTGCTTTCCTGAATCCTGTTCTTTTATTATCCTTTCTCCTCACTAAAGTCTTCTCAATCTCTTTCAGTCCCAGTAACCTGTAGTGAATGCGAACTAATAATAACTCTCTTCACCCACTCCCTTCAAATTCGGAAGACTGAATAAGAAGGAAGAAAGGAATTCACGAATCTGTGTGAAATTATTTTTGAAGCAATGAAAACCTTCCCTTCACAGAAATTAGCCGGCCAGTCGAAAAGAAGAAAAGAAAGTAGCTACACGAAATTTCGGCATAGTGCGACTTTTTTAAGGTGGGGGGAGAGGGGGATGTGTGTCATGATATTGACTGTTCGAAATAATAAGGATTTTCGAAGCGGAACTTAGATATGGCACAAGGCTGCAAGTATCGAGCGCCTGGCGAGGATAAAACCCACGACTCAATTGTAATTGATCTAGCGAGACAAGCTGGTTAACCACTGCACCAGGTCAAAGGTCCTGACTATGCGTAATAATTGGTATTTACTCGCCCCCACCCAACGGTGGCGAGATATGACACGTGGTCATTTAATGTGGGGTGCCCATGCGCGTACGCTTAGGCCCAGAGCAAAAACTACCTAGTCACCACGGCCACTGTCATGCTGACGTTGGTATTTCACCAACGCCCCCTCTTTAGTGCAATGAGGGAGGTGCTGCCGCAGGGTTTGAATCCCCGGGACCAGGCTTGATTTACTAAGCTTAGCTTAGATGCGGCACAAGTCCTCAAGTATGGAGAACCAAGTCGTAATTGATATAGCGTAACTACTGTTAACTATTACACCACGTCGAAACGTGTTAACTATGACACCACGTCGAAAGACCCGGCTGTACGTAGTAATTATAATTACTTAACGGTTATCGATACTGAAAATGAAATTGCCGAGGCGGGTTCAAATCCCGGCTGAGACCGTTGAGTTTACTTTCGAATAAATGAAAGCCATGAATCAATGTTTCTTCCTCCATCTATAAATTAAATAGAGTGTATTATCTTGCATTTCGGGACAACCAGGCTAAGAGAAGAAAAACCCTTAAGTCCAAATAATTGTAAAATCAACGAAAGACTCCACAATCCTTCCAAAGAATGTATGGCAATTCACAGAATGAATAAAAAAAAATACTTTACAACTGGGACCCGTCATGCCACATATACAAGAGTAAATCATCCCCATTGACTTCGTATTTCTATAGTAAGTTCTATTCAGACAGCTTCTTCCCAAGAACTGCTGCTTTGTGGAACAGGCTACCATCAGGATGTTTTCCCAGTTATTCTAATCTTGACCTCTTCAAGTCTAGGGTAAACTGTTATCTTTTCCTTCTGTATTCCTATAGTAAGAAGTAAGTTCCATTCAGACAGCTTCTCCCCAAGAACTGCTGCTTTTTGGAACAGACTATCGGCAGGATGTTGTCCCAATCGCTACAATCTTGACCTAGGGATAATCGTTATCTTTCCCGCATAACCCAATGAATTTCACTTCTTGCCTTTTCTTACGCTCATACATCACTACACAGTAACCCTCTACCATGAGTAGGCCTTGAGCCTTGTATTCGATGAACATTAGTATAAAAAATATCCGAGGAGGACCATGATCGCCTTCGTCCAGAAATTACATCGCATTAAAAATATCTACAACTTAAAGTGGGTACCAATTTATTTTAAAATTAAATTTTTATAATTGTGCTTTGATTTCTCATGTCTGTGTGCAAACCACTGAAATAATTTGCAATTGTCTTCCAAGTAAAACTTTTTCTGATTGCTCCAATACTTCACTTGTGTTAGCTATAAGATATTTTTTTTTAATTTTGAAGAAATAATTTACTTACTCAATAAGAATGTTATTTCTTTAAATTTTATAATTATTTTCACTAAAAATATTTATTACTTGAAACCAAAAGAAATGTACAGTAGTTTTTTTCTTACATTCTTTATAATCAACATTTTGTGTGATAGAATGTGTTCCAGAATTAACTGTAGTATCGTATGCAAATTAGATAGACAAGCATAAATAGAGAACAACTGGTGAACATAAGGGCATTACTTAGCGAAACCGTTTGCTAAACGTAACGCGGAGAACTGTGCTACCACACATAGATACCAAACGTTATATTAACTTTTCAAAAATTAATTATTATTCTATTTTTTTTTATCTTGATAAACAACAAAAACATTACAGAAAATAATTAGTTTAAAAAAAAATAGAATATCTATTTTTATTTTTATTACGGTCCACCATACTTACAAACAGAAGCTATACATTCTTGAGGTGTCAACACAGATTTGTCCGTCATACAGTAATAGAAAAATATCTCCTCACCCAATCAAATTAACTGAAGCAAGCTATCGATGTTATAATAAAATGATGTTTTTTAAATAAAATTTAGCAATTATTTGGTGTGGTTAAATCGAGTAAAGATTTCCTATAATATTGTCTTCGTGTTACAATTATTTTTATATTTAATATATGTTTATTTTTTAATTTGTCTGCAATATCGAATTTTCTGTAAGGGAAAATGTCGAAATGCGTAACCATTTATAATTAAATAATCCTTAATTTAAAAATTTTTTTTTTTTTTTTTTTTTAGACAAATATGGACTGTTATGTTTTTCGTGAAAGTAAGACAAATTGCAAAACCACACGTTTTAAATTTTTTACTAATATTTTTCACAAAAATAAAATTTTCGTTGGATATATATATATATATATATAATCAAAAGGAAACGATTAAATTCAAAATCTTCTTTTATTTAAAATATATAAATTAATTTCAAACTAAAATAATATAAATAATAGTTACGCTATAAAAAATCAACAATAAAATTCACTCACTTTCATTAATTGTTAAATGACATCACCTAGCATCCTCAGTAATTGACCTTGACTTTCAGTTAGCTTGAAGTATATATACATTGATTTTCTAAACGTAACTCAGATGTGGCACAAGGCCGGAAGTATAGGGCACCCAGTGAGGATCGAACTGAGTAATCAGTTGTAACTATTTTAGCAAGACAAGCTTACTAACCATTACACCACGCCGAAGTGCCCACGATTTCCCAAGCGTAGCTTAGATGTGGTACAAGGCCGAAAGTAGAGGGCACCTCGTGAGTATCGAACTCACTACTCAGTCGTAATGTTCTAGCGAGACACCGCCTCGAGGTGCTCCCTGAAGTCCGTGTATATATATATATATATATATATATATATATATTAATGTCCCCCTGAAGAGTGGATGGACAGATACGCCTACGATGCTGAGGATAACATCAATCAGCGTTCTTAAATTTGGAAATTTTGAGCTACTATCAAATATATACTTGTTGCAAAATAAAGTCATCACATTCGTCTTGATAAAGACCGTCGAACAACGAAACGCGTCGGTTAAACTAAATATAGTTTTCCTCTTGTCTTTTCATTCACTTTGTCTTTGACATACTCCATCTGAGAATATTCCTACACACCCACACGCACACACACACACACATATATATATATATATATTATAGGGGGAAGCGATATATAAATTTTGATATACCAGAACAATCTGAGGAAAATTAATGACAAAGCGGAAAAGTTTAAAATTTCAGCGCCTCCTCTCCTTCATGCACATGTGTAAACATCTTTTTTAGTCGAATGACGTCCTAAAGGAGGAAACGCGTCACACATTAATTTTCCTAATATATATATATATATATATATATATATATATATATATATATATATATCAGCTGATAACATTGCATGTATGCTGCTAAACCCTGTAGATTTCCAGAGGGTTATAGGACCACAGCCTCACTGCAGTCTTCTTAGCAAATATTAGTTGGCTCTTATTGTTTAGCGGCATTTTGAACGCAATTTTACATTATTCTTTTATAAAATAATAATGGTTTTAGTAGTACAAGTTTTATTAATTAACCCATATCTGGGAGAGAAGTAGGTGGATTCATACCTTTTCCAAATGAATATAACGAACCAACTGGAATTAGATCTCGGCTCTCCGATTCCTCAATTCCGGGCCATTATACATTACACCACCCGCACATCCAAGCTTACAGAATATGGTGGTCCCTTGCGGTCATCCATCTGGGTACTGGCTAGGCTTGACGTTCCTTAACTTCGGTGATCATATGGGAACCATGTTTCAATGTGATCCGGCCATAAGCCATATCAAGTAGGTTTTATCGGATAGCTTTATTAGCCCCACACTCAACCAGTTTTAAATTCAGTGTTGTCTTTTTCCTGGACTGGTTACCAACCAACGCTAAAAACTGAAGTTCATCCTGTTATCTTTAGCTGAAAGAAGAGACTCATACCTTTGTCAAATAAATGTAAATCCTACTTTCGCGCCAATAACCGCTACACTACGTATCCAACCATAATAGCATTGAGCAAAGCATAAGCACTGGAACAATTGATATTCATTATTTTCATTATTATATACAATTTTAAATAAAAGAGTCGATAATAACGTCCTAGCTTCATTTGTGAATTGCAAACAACAATGAGAAATGTGCGCCTCCAACAAGAAATTATTTAGAATTCTAAACTTCCAAAACAGTTTATTCGATTTCACGAAATACTATTTGTGGAACTTGATATGTATCGACAATTTAAAAAAATTATCGTGCGAATTCAGATATTAGAAAACTATTCAATCAAACAAGGGCAGTCACTATGGCGCTTTACTATGCAAGGGGCATAACTCTTGAACATTTTCTTTTTCCAATAATATATTTCCTCCCCACTTGAGCAGAATACGGCACGGGTCTTTTGTTTTAAATGTTGGGATCCACACAATTTCGTATGACTATGTCCAGAAATTGACCATTTTTGATCGGTTTTTATTGCAAACATTGCCGTGCGCTCTTGAAATTACACTTTTAAAAGCAATGGGAAGAATAAAAAAAAGAAAGATTTTTTTCAGTTACCCACAACTAAGTCTGTAATAAATCGTCGTACATTATCCCCGTTTATTATTATTTTTTCTTAAAAGATACCAACCTGGCAGCTTTTATTCTAAAACCAACCTCATAATTTCATGAAAACTTTCTAGAAAAGAATTTCTCAAAAATGATCTTGTAGAATTGCAGAGCTGGTATAATATAGTTTTTGAAGAAATATGACAAATGGAAAACTGTTTCATTGTAATTAGATTTGATTACGCGTTTCGCCTTTCAAGGGTTCAGAGGATCCCAAAAAGTGTGTGTGTGTATGCGTGTGTGTGTGTGTGTGTGTGTGTGTGTGTGTGTGTGCTTACATAATGAATCACACTACTTTTTTTCCTTTAAGCTGGCGTTTCTTGTGATTAAAGACGAAAGAAAATGAGTGACTTTTGAAAAAGCCATTAATTCTGTAGCTTTTCTTTATAATTCTTAGTTCACGTCAAAAGTTATATATGTATATATTCGCAGTTTTTTCGTATCGAAGGTAAATTCTCATCTTATTGAACGTCTAGAAACTACTGTTTGTGTATAAAAGATGATACAGAATCCAGACAATGTTGGGAGAATATGACAAATGGAAAACAGTTTCATTAAAACTGTTATTACACGTTTCGCATTTTAGCAATCAAATCTAGTTTAAATGAAACTGATTTGTTATTTGTCATATTTTTTCAAAACTTTGTCGGGATTCTATATCCTATTTTATACAGATAATATAGATTCTAAAAAAATAACTTAAATTATAATTCATTCAATTCTAAAAATGAAAAAAAGAACATAATTTGAACCCTAAATCAAAAGAAATTTCGTATTATAATATTCCGCCTTTCCTGGTTATTTTCAAGATAAATTAAAAGACGACTGGGAAAAGAACATTTGGTGGTGTCTCTTAAGTAATATTCTACTGACAAAAGGAAAGATCTTACAACTGTCGTCTAGAAATGTCAAATTGAATATGAACAATTAAAATGTAAAACAGCATTCAGTTGCTAAGCCAAAAAAAGGTGTTCCTGGCACACCAGACAAACATGTCTTACCAAAGCTGTTCGCTCTTTTCACTCTAACTTGGGAAAAAAAAAGAACAATAATTGTTAATTTCCTCGATGAAAACTAAATTCTATGGAAATCTTGAAGAGAAGTGGGTTAATTTGCAGTATAATCACCAAAAGCCCACGGTAATGAAAAATGTTCCATTAGGCCGTTAACTACATTACTGTTCGAGGGAAAACATATGTAAGCAACGCCAGTAATGGCGGCCGGACAACGTGAAAGAGATCGAACTTACATTGTCGATAAATCCTAAACGGCAATCGGGCGCGAAATTTTATTGTCATTTTCGAAATAATCAGGCAATTTCACACCATAATGGAACATTTTCATTACCGTGGACTTTTGGTGATTATAATGCAAATTAACCAAGAAGTTGGTTTAAAAAAATACAAAAAGATTTTGTGATTTAACTTTCATGTTTCTCACTCTCCAGGCTTGATACAGTTCAAAAGCCTCTCCAAGCCCTTGTGGGTGACGAATTATTCTCCACTCTTCAACCTTTCTTCCACAGGCGGGATGTGACAAACCTCTCGCTGCTCTGCCGTTACTTCCACAAAAAGTGCTCGGACGAACTACCTTCCTTGGTCCCACCAAGGTAAACCTTCTTAGTAAGAACACGCCATGCCACTTACATAGCAAATCACCAACACTTCCTCCGTATTCAATCGGTGAGAAGTAAGTTCCATTCGAACAGCCTCTTCCCACGAACCACTGCCTTGAGGAACCGACTCCCAACAGGATTTTTCCCCGATCAATACATTCGTAACCTGTTTAAGGCTAGGGTTAACCGTTATCTTCCACTCCTATATACACAAATGGCCTCCAAACGTAACCCGCTACCTCTAGAGACCCCTAGGCCCTGTGAAAAAAACATTAATTGTGAAAATTTGAATGAAACTATCACAGTTTTTTTAATCTTGAGAAATAAAATGGTATACTTACTAAAGATCTAATTAAGACATATGTTATCGGCAATCCTCTGACGATGCAAATGTCAAATAGGTTTTTATTTGCATGTGTGTTGAAAGAGTTTCCCTTTGAGTGTGTGAATTTTGATATGCGATATTATGCTTATGTTAAAAGCGAATGTGTGCGTATTGACTGTAGTAGTAGCCGTAATACATAAAAAGGTAAGTATTGGCACTTCGAGGCGGTGTAATGGTTAGTAAGCTTGTCTCGTTAAAACAATTACGACTGAGTAGTGAGTTCGATCCTCACTGGGTAGCCACTACTTTCGGCCTTGTGCCACATCTAAGCAACGCTTGGAAAATCGCTATAAAAAGGTAAGTATTATTTAACCTGATTTCTTCACTGCGACAGGATGTGACACAAGGTCGGTTTTAACAAGGGGTTACCCGAGCGTGTACATTCGGGCTAAGGACAAAAATTGCTCACCCCCGCAACCATCGGTTGTGCTAGCATCGGTATGATTACGATCCCCACTCTTTAGTTCAATGGGGGTGGTGCAATCTCGGGCAGCTGTTCCCCGAGACCGGGCACCTCACAGTGTTTATTTTCCTCAACTGTTTCTATGCCCTCCGACCGAGCCACAACTGAGTCGCACTCTGCCCGAAGACCTAGCCATAGCTGAGTAGCACTCTGCCCGAAGACCGAGCCACAACTGAGTAGCACTCTGCCCGAATACCGAGCCACAACTGAGTCGCACTCTGCCCGAAGACCGAGCCACAACTGAGTCGCACTCTGCCCGAATACCGAGCTACAACTGAGTCGTACTCTGCCCGAAGACCGAGCCACAACTGAGTCGCACTCTGCCCGAATACCGAGCCACAACTGTGTCGCACTCTGCCCGAAGACCGAGCCAAAACTGAGTCGCACTCTGCCCGAATACAGAGACGCAACTGTGAGATGATAAAAAAAATATGTTATATATATGTTTTTTACATCTGTTATCCCCACTTACTTAAGTTTATGAAAACTCTAAAATTCGACTATATGTATTTTTGTGGTTATTTTAATTAAATGCAAAAAACTTTGAATATAAATCATCGAAAAGCGTTTCTACCCAAAATTTAGCATTGAATTGTAAAATACAAAACCCAATAAAACTAAGACATTATTTAATTAAAAAAGCTTTAATGGCTTTTATGAATAATATATGTTAAGGATATTATTGACTGAAGCCAAAATATTTTTCCGATGTAAAATGAATTTTTACAATAATTGTTTTCTTTTTTCATTTTAAATACAAAATGTGAAATGTTAAATATTTCAAAATTAAGTTTGAATATGTGTCTTTTTGGAAATGCTCTTATTAAAAAGATCTATTTTTACAGATCTTAAATTTGAAAGCTTATTACAATTTGCGAAGCGTTAGTATTTTTAAAATAATTTTTTAATATGCCAAAAAACGTATTGATAAACGTTTCCAGCAAAACTACGGAGGTACAATTCAATGTAACGTGTTTTAAGAGTTGTTTCTCTTGATAGCGAGGATCCCGCCTCATAATTTGCGTTGCTTTCCTTCTAGAAAGCACGTGTCAAATACTCTGGATGACCGACCATCATCGTTGCATTTTCAAAAAATTTTCTTTTTCAGTGAGCGACATACAGCAATTATTATTTTTTTAGATTCAATTTTAGGGACGGAAACGGCACGGGCTTTGGACATATTTTCGTTAAAAAAATACCTACAAAATCAATAAAATATTAGACTTTTGAATGTATTTAATTTTTAAGAATTACTTTATAGTTAAATAAGTTAGTTCACTTAAAATTCGAAAATACTGTCATTTCTGTCCTTCCGTCCGCTAAATTGCCCTGTCTTTAGTTATCGATATATTAACGTAAACGTCAATTCACAGCTCTAAAACCAATCACCACGGTTAGACATGCTTCTCTTATTTCCAAATATTTTTTTTGTCTGCTAAAAATGATGTTTGCTTCCAATTACATTATGTAAATTTTAAATTTTATAATTTTTCTAAAATAATTTTTCAAAAAAGTATAATTGAATTTTACAAGAATTTTAAACAGAGAATTTCACTTCTGTTTACAAAGTTGTCAAAAATGACTGACATGATCGATTTTTATGTCAAATTTGCTGACTCAAAAAAAAAGTTTTTAACTAAAATTTTGGACGTGCTAAGAAGGATTAAAAAATTTTTAAAATAACCAAAAAATTCTTTCGTCTTTCCTCTTAATAATAAGAAACATTTAGACGATAAAAAATTGTTTATCAAGTTTGGGGTCTTATTCATCAGGGCATGTTCTTTTTTAGCGAAGTATTGAACATATCTCTATATAAGGGAAAATTACATAAAGATTATAATTTATATAAATTAATTTAATATATTAATAATAAAATAATTCAATATATTAATAATAAATAATATTATTAATTTTAAAAATTAATAAAATAAAATATTAATATAGATTAATTAAATTAATATAGTAATAGACTTGACATCGTGAAAAGAGGTGATCTTCGACTGTCATTGACATCGATGGAGACGAATATAAAAAAAAACTCGCAGAGCAATATCAACCGCAGGGATCTTATTAAATAAATCTGCACTTTTTTAAATTTATTAATTACTTACATATTTTTAAATGGTTTATTAAGATATTTTACTAGTGTACATAAGTGTTCCATAGAATTTAGTTGTTAAATACAAGTTTATTTGCATTAAATTAGTTTTACTTAAAAATAAAGCATATGCATTTAATCTTACTTATTATAAAACGCAGATTGTGTGTGTGTGTGTGTGTGTGTGTGTGTGTGTGTGTGTGTGTGTGTGTGTGTGTGTACGTTTATATATTGGATCGGATTTCCTACATTTTTCAACCGATTTCAACAAAACTTCACCGGACTACGTAAAATTACCTTGCGGTGGTTCTGACAGCGCCAAAAATTGGAAAAAACACAATTGTTTTTGCACGAAATCAATTTGAAAACAGATTAAGAGGCATCACGAGAATGAAAGGGGGACAACTCATATCGAGTTGTACTTATTATAAAACCCAGGCTGTTTGTGTGTGTGTGTGTTCGTTTATATATGGGATCGGATTTCCTACATTTTTCAAACCAATTTCAACAAAACTTCACTTTTTTTTGGCAGTTAGTGTTTCTTTTTGTCTTGCACACTTTTTTGTTTATTTTTACATTCAGAATGCTTTAAAAATTCCATTTACAAGACAATTGTTTATAATAAAATTCTATTCAATCGGTAGACTCATAACAATTGAAAACAATGTTTTTGTTTGACCAATTCGAAAAAAAAAAAAAAATAAGACATGCTTGTCCATTAACCTTAAACAATAATCTTTGTCAATTTTATTTTTCAGTCTTTATGATGGTCGATACTTGATCTATCTCTTACTGTTACATCCCCGGGCAGCGCCGCGCTCTACTGCTAGTATTTCTATGAAGCAATTCCTAAACTCATCTATTCATAAAAAAATAAAATAAGCTTTTTTTCATTGAATGGTTATAGGGGTCCACAAAAAAAAAAGAGTAAAAGTGGTCCATGGGTAAAAAAAAAAAAAAAAGTGGTCCATGGGTAAAAAAAAAAAGATAAAAGTGGTCCATGGGTAAAAAAAAAAAAACAAAGAGTAAAAAGTGGTCCATGGGTAAAAAAAAAAAAAAAAATAGTAAAAGTGGTCCATGGGTAAAAAAAAAATTAAAAGTGGTCCATGGGTAAAAAAAAAAAAACAAAGAGTAAAAGTGGTCCATGGGTAAAAAAAAAAAAAGAGTAAAAGTGGTCCATGGGTAAAAAAAAAAAAAAAAAAAGGGTAAAAAAAAAAAAAAAAAAGTAAAAATGGTCCATGGGTTAAAAAAAAAAAAAAAGAGTAAAGAATGGGTAAAAAAAAAAAAGAGTAAAAGCCTCTAAGAGTTTATCCAAAAAAAAAAAATAAAAATAGAATCATGTTTTATTTCTGTATTAAAAAAATACATAAGGTTTTCTTTAAAATACATAAGGTTTCTTATAGCTTCATTTAAATAAATAAAATTCTAGACTACTGTTACCCACTCCACAGATTTTTTTCAAACACTTTCTTAGTTTAATTTAAAAAAAACAAAAAAAACATGGAAGCATTATTATTTTCAAGGGGGATAACTATTAAATGTTTATTTGAACAAAGCATCGGCGTGAAAAAAATATCTTTTGCCATAATCTACGATAGTTTGAATTCACTGATAGACTTTTTTTCTCTCGAAGGGTGGACCCGACGGATATTTGTCTAGAACCAACAAAATTTTTTCAGTGGAAATATCAGAATGCGCTAAAGCCTCTAATGATACTTCTTAAATAGCTTGTTGTACCCTGTCATAATTTTATTTCTTTAACTCAAACGGAAGTGCTTACATTGACATCCACAGCTCATATGACAAAACAGGCTCTATTTTTGTCCGGCTCCTCGGACCCGCTTCCGGAATAACGTCCAAAGACATTTTTTCTGAAAATTAATCATCTTTTCTAGCCAATCGGAAAAGGTCCACGCGGTTTTCACAAGAGCCGTTTCTGAGTTACTGACTATGAAAGCCAACACCGATTTCATCCATAGAGGCAGATCCGACCACGTTGTCATTAGCGACAGAAACCACGGCAGGCAATCTTAACCAGACCATCGGTAATGACACTATGGCGCTCCCATCAACCGCGATGACGTCGACCAGCGACAGCAGCAGAGACAAACTCTCAACAACTCCAACGCGATAATTCATGAAATATTTCTCCCACAAGTCTATCTCGACTACTACCTTGTGTTATACCCCGAACGAACTCTCAGTCTCCACAGTGAATAAGGACCCTTTCACTCACCTCAACTACGTCTTATCTCCATTTGCTGTATTGTCACTGTCATTTTTGTTAACATTAAGGCCGCCGTTACAAGCTACAAAATGTAAAAAAATCTCTTTCAAAACATATAAATATTTCAGCAGTATTGTAACGAAAAAAAAGTTAAAAAGATAATTTTATTCATGTTTTAAATTCCACCCTATGGTCACAGATGTTTGTTACACTGGTGATCATAACACGGGGCGTTTCAACGTGATGTAATGGTTAACAAGCTTGTCCTGCTAGATCAATTACTACATTAATTGCTTACAACCTTGTGCTACATCTAAGCTACGCTTCGTGAATTAATTATATATCAGTGAAGAAAATGTAACTATCTTGCAGCTTGTATTCAGTCTACCGTATAACCCACAAAAAGTACACTAGCTTTAAAAATGTAATATCTTTCGTAAAAATAGATCTTTTGAATCTGTTTTATCCAACACAGTAAACTGTTTTCTATAGCCAACTAAAATATTTACAATAGGAAAGCTTCTTAAATTTTAAAATTGTGGAATCGATAGCCATTGTCAAATGCAAAATAAGTAATAGAAATGTCCAACAAACAGAATTGGCAAAATTTGCAATAACAAGAAAAAGAACAGAGCAAAATATCAAAGCAAACAAACAATATATCCAAGGCAAAATAACAGTAATAAGGCAAAACAATAGTAATATGACAAAAAGTTAACAAACTAACTTGACAGAAAACCGGCCTACTTTATTGGCTAAGAAAAAAATTTCATGTATTTCTGTGTTTCTGCCTATACAAGGGTAGGGAGAGTGTTTTGCAGACATTCTCCAGAGTTTAAAACCAACAAAAATTTTAAAATATTTAAGATGAAGTCATCGTAAATGGTAGTGGCAAGAGGTACACATAACAGAAGTTGCAGGTGCGCAATAAAACATATTTTATAATATAAGAAACAAGTTTCGCGTTCTTATTTGTCAATATTGCATTTGTCTTTCATCGTGTTAACTTGTGAGCATGCAGCGGTCTCCTTCCCAGCTTTCGGTGCACACCGACGTGATCGAAATGCAACTTGTGGTAGTCAGTGGCCAATCGTTGGTCGCGTTGTATATTTCTTCTTATTATTGTATGTGCCATGTCCCTTCAGGGTGTGGGCGATCATGGTTTCCCATCTCTTAGTAAGTAAAGTTTGTCTTTTCACCATCCAACTCACAAGTCTTTTTACTATCCATTAACACAAGTTCGTTAGGTAGGTTACTCGTTGTTTCCCCTTTGTTTTCAATATCCCCTGTGAATGTCAAATCCTCAATCCCCCATTCCTCATCATGTGCCCAAACTTCATATCCTCCCACTATATATATATATATATATATATATATATATTATAATAAATTACAGTAGAATCATTTTACCTAGCTACACAAAAGCTTTCATGTTTCATGTTACTATAATTGTACTTCGACAGGCGTTGTGATAAAAAAAATGATTTGTCAGGGAAAATTAACACCAAATCGTTACTACTTTTCCGAAAATAAAGGCGGGGGCATAAGGTCAGAATTAAAATATACTTGTGGGAATGTCTAACAAATTAAACGTCAGATCTACACTAAAACAGAAAAAAAAAAGATCACAGTGTGGAGGTGGGTGGGTTATTTTTTCATGTCATGACAAACATAACGCGCAGATAACTATTCTTTCTCTCATCCGAACCGCTATCCATTACTATACCATGCCTCCTTCTCACTCTCTCTCTCTCTCTCTCTCTATATATATATATATATATATATATATATATATATATATATATATATATATATATATCCCAGCCGAGTTCGAATTACAGTCGAATCCATTATATTCACTTACGTGCTAATACCCTTGGAAAAGGTGTGAATCCTCTTCTTCTCTCTCCAGCTATGGGTAAATAGCAGGACAGACTGTGTTCTATAGCCTTGGATGGCAACTGGTCGAGGAGAAGGACAACTCTGAATTCAAAACCTGCGGAGGATTGTTTGAGGTTGTTAGTGCACCAGGTCTCTGTATTCGGCTTTTCAAAAAGTGTGGATGGTCCTGCACGAAACCTTCACCACTATAATCAAATCTCATGTGCTGTTGTCGGGCTGTCGGTTTCCTAGGAACCGATCTGCTTGACCCTCATACGTCGAATTCAACGGGAGAGTCGAGTATATATTGCGATCTTTGTAATATATTAATTGGTGATTCCATATCTTGCACACAACTGCATAATATCTTGCTTTATAACCAATTATAACCGCACATACAAATAATATATATATATATATATATTGGAACAGTTGGTATAACGTTTGCATGATAACCTAATTGTCAGGGTTTCAATTCTCGGTAGTGGATGCGCACTGCTGATGAGTCCCAAATATAGGACGAAACAGCCGTCCAGTGCTTTCTGCATTCTGTTGAGATTTCTTTCAGACTCGATGAATTACTTAATTATAATTATCTCAAATCCTCCTAATAATTTCCATCATTTGTATATCATTGCTTGAACAGGCTTCTAATGCTCAAGTTTGAGCGGCTTGGTGATAGTAGTCGTGGCTCCTAGGGGCACAGTCTTATGGTTAGAGAGAAGCTCAGTTGAGTTCCACCACGGAATATGTAAGCGAGCGGCGCTATATTGAGTCTGATTTTCTACCTCTTCGTCACCGAGGCCCGTTGGAACAGTTGGTATGACGTTTGCGTGATAACCTGTCAGGGTTTCAATTCTCGGTAGTGGATGCGCACTACTGATGAGTCCCAAATATAGGACAAAACGGCCGTCCAGTGCTTTCTGTTGAGGTTTCCTTCAAACTCGATGAATTACTTAATCCCGCTAATAATTTCCACCATTTATATATATATGTATGATACAAGATATAGAATGACAAATTAGTATTACAGAGATAAGCATTTCTTAGACTTTGGAACGATATCGTCGACCAAATGGCGAGGCCCTGTCAAGGCCATGGTCATTCATACGCCGAGAGTTGAAGATTATGTCTTATCAGCATAAGAGATAAATTAGAAGTTTTGCTTGGGGAAAGACTCGTTTCAATTTATTGAGGTTACGATGAAAATATACGAAACCACATTAGTAGTTAATATATTATTATTCGAAGCAATAAAACTCATATTTCTGGTGTGTTTTGATCAGGCTATGTCATGGTTTACTGATATGTCCCGGAAAGGGATATATTTGAACGAAGTAGCTAAGTAGTTTTGGCTACTATAACCAAGTAGAATATGGTAGCAGTAATCGACTGGTACGCATTGTAGTCGCAGGTAAGAAGTGTAGATCAATGGCGTAGTCCAATGGGCGTCGTTATAGACTTAGCTCTCAGACTAAGGCTCTTTGACTCACCTACACGTCCATCGGTATTTATGACGGACACCAGCCAATCATATTCCAGTGAGAGGGAACACAGGTGTATGCATATTCCATTATATCATTTACACTGAATCTAACCGCTTCTTATTTTTTTCTGCCTTTGCGGATAATGGGAGCATGGAAGGGTCCTGTTATACTTTCGCTAGTATTGTATTCGTTCCTCTCAGAATGACGCACACTGTCGTCATTGAACCGTATTAAGGTAAGTATAGTAAATATCCATAGCTCATTCACGGCACTACAAGCAGAACTAAGAGTCTTCAGCCCTCACCATAACATTTTGCTGAAAGTGAGAACTGAATAGAAGTCTAATTTTGTCTTCTTAGCTATAATAACTATCTCACTTGTTGGCTGTTGTGGCATGTAGGGGCTTCCTTACTTTGCTCCATTCAGCAGTAGCAGCAACAGAAGTTATCAGCAGTGTACAACCGAAAGTCCCATAATTCATAAAAATGCTGACCGAGCCTTATTCGGCCTCTCTTTTCCATTTCCGCAACATTCAAGACCCTTCCTGCAGAAAACACATGATCTATCCTGGCAGCTTGACGTCAGATTTCTCGTTCCTCGTGGAAACAAGCGGAGAAATCTCCCTTCGAGACACCTACCCAAGGTAAAAAAAAAAAAAAACTACACACAATCCTTGCTGAAGAAGGCACGTACCAGTAATAGCAGTTCACACTCAGATTTCTTGTTCCTCGTGGGAACAAGCGGCGAAATCTCTCTACAAAACATCTACTCAAGGGAACAACTTTGTTAAACCAACTCTTTTACCCCTGCAAAATAACATTATTTCACGCTCATTTTAACCACAAATAAAAACTGGTAAACAGTTATTTCGAGCTTTGGGTTTTGATTTCATTCTCACTGCCGAGCACACACACACACACACACACACACACACACACACACACACACATGCAACCGTTGAAATTTTCTACATGGCCTCAATATCTGTCTATATTTCTGAGATGAGGTATTATGTACATTATTTATATTATTCGGACTACTGTCCTCATCTTTGTCGCCATATTTATTACAACGTTTCGGCCGTTGTACGCTCAGGCCTTCTTCAGGTGGTTGGAATGTCGAACTGAACCCTTTATTTCGCTTACTGGGGTAGATTGTTCTAGCTCCACATGCCATGTTTAATGGATGTCAGCTATCAGTTATCTCCTGTTAATTTCCCTCTGAAAGTTCTTATGGGATCTTACCAATAATAATAATAATAATAATAATGGACTATTCCATACTTAATAAATACTGCGTCTCGGGATTAGGCAAGGAGTCAGTCAGTGGAGTCAGTAGTCAGTAGTTCAAGTCGAGTCAAGAGTCGAGTCAGAGTCAGAGTCAGAGTCAGTCCGAAACAGAGCCGTGTTCAGACAATTACTGCAAGACATTGGAATAGTGATACTGGTCGAGACTACATTGTTCTCTCTACTAAACCTGATTGTTCATACTAACACTTCTACTTCTCTGTATATATTCCTGTTTGTAATATATCTGTGTTGTTCTATATCTGTGTTCGAGTTCTTTTTTATTGGTTCTACCTTGGACTATCACTGTGGTACAAGGAACCGGACCATAACAGTTCTCCACTGCCTTATTGAACTCACACTCTTTGGGTCCTGTCACTGGATCTAACTAACGCCTTTATACATTGAGGATATCTGTGTATGAATTTCTAGGTATTATAAACCTAATGTCTTCAACAACCATTTTCTCTGGCACTCCTTATTACCAGTTCTCATATTGTATTAATTTCAATGCTTGGTCGGCTCAGGAGATTTTTGTGGCCTAGCATATGTGCTGATTCATTAATTTTACGAATTTATGTGAAGGGTTATGAGAGCAAATACAAAGTATCTGCGGTCCATATAACATCAGGACAACTTTCAAAACTGTGACAACACTTCGGAACTTAGTCATGGGTTTAAAATAAAAATATAATCTATAAAATCCAGAATCTATTTGTATGTTTGTAGTACGCACTTGCTGGAGTGAACAGAAACTGGTAGCTTAATTTTCTCTTGCTTTAAAAAAGAATTTTTTCTCTTTTTTATTTATGGCAAATACTTTTCTGTTTGTTTAGAGTGACTAAAGTTACTAGTGAGCAAATTTGGATATTAAACTTCTTTCAAAATTTATGCTATGTTTTTGCTTGTTTAGAACAATTAAAAGTTGATTTGCAATCTCTCCTAATCCCCGTTCTGTCAACCATTTACACGATCTAATTCATTTTCTTCTGTGTGCCATGTCCTTTCAGGATGGTGATGATCATAGCTCTCCACATTTTCCTGTCCTTTGTGGCTCTTAGTAAATTTTGTTTTTTGCTATCTCTCCTAATCCCTGTTCTCCCAACTATTGACGAAAGCTGATTAGAGAGATTATGCGCTGTTTTACTCTCTACCGCTTATCTTGTGGTTGTCAAATTTTCTAAGCCCTCTTTCTTTATTATATACCCTAAAAATTTCACCTGCCTATCTAAATGTCATTTGTATTTCCACTGTATGGTAATAGAGACAAAAAAATCTCTTTTATGAAAGGAACAGATAATAAATTTAGTATCCAGAATCTTTAAAGCTTAATGTGCGATATAGCCACACCTCTTTTAAGATCTGATTTAACCCTACATAGATTTTTTTTTTTTTTTTTTTTTTTGTGGCGGTGTGCCTGGAATTATCTGGAGTTCTATTATTTAGCTGTCTCCACACGGAGACAAGATGTATTGTTATCGATCACCCTCTTTAGTGCAATGAGGAGGGTAATGTCTCAAGGAGGTGTTCCCCGGGATCCGGCACCTCTCAATATTTTTTCAGGTGCGCTCTGTCCGCAGATAAAGGCCACAACTGAGTTGCAATCTGCGCAAAGACAGAGATGCAACTGAGAGATGATAACAGCGAGTCAGATAGCGGAACTGCCGGAGATTACAGCCAGAGTTCTGCTGCAATAAAATTTAAAGTTTATAAATAGGTTTATAAATTAGGTCATATCACCAGGAATAGTTAGAATTAACAATCCCATTAATAACATTAATATAATCCCTTTTGCATTGTCTGAGTATCATTGATTGCTCTTTATTTGTGGCCTTGTGCTGAACAGTGTAAAATGTATAAATACGAGGCAAAGATTATTATAGAATAATACAAGAAAAAGTCATTTAAATGATTGCTGTTGTATTTTTTGGGTTCTGTGACAGTTGCGTACTGGACATTTGTGTCTCGGACAATTGCCTACCAGACAATTGAGTCCCGGGACATTTGCGTCCCTAGACAATTGCATCCCTGAATAATTGATTACCTCTGATTATTTTTTCGAAGCTTTTAAAGGCAATTACCATAATTTAAAAAAAAACATAGTTAGTATTCATAACTTTTTTTTAAAAAGGAATAAAATAAAAACGATAAAAGTTTATTGTTGTTTAATGTCAGATTAACAGTGTTTACTCTATGAATTCTTGCTTTGCAAGATCGCTGAATACATCGCCAGTATGTTTTTGTTTCATCGGCGTTTTTTCTTATGAAAGTAGTAGCTGTAATTTTCCTCGTCCAGAAATATTTTTCTACCAGTGTTTGATTTTCGGAATTTAGTCATGGGTTTAAAATAAAAAATATAATCTATAAAATCCAGAATCTATTTGTATGTTTGTAGTACGCACTTGCTGGAGTGAACAGAAACTGGTAGCTTAATTTTCTCTTGCTTTAAAAAAGAATTTTTTCTCTTTTTTATTTATGGCAAATACTTTTCTGTTTGTTTAGAGTGACTAAAGTTACTAGTGAGCAAATTTGGATATTAAACAACTCTTTAATTTTTTTTTCTTTCAAAATTTATGCTATGTTTTTGCATGTTTAGAATAATTAAAAGTTGATTTGCAATCTCTCCTAATCCCCGTTCTGTCAACCATTTACACGATCTAATTCATCTTCTGTGTGCCATGTCCTTTCAGGATCGTGGTGATTATAGCTCTCCACGTTTTCCTGTCCTTTGTGGCTCTTAGTAAATTTTTTTTCTTTCAAAATTTATGCTATGTTTTTGCTTGTTTAGAATAATTAAAAGTTGATTTGCAATTAGCAACTCTTAAGAAAGTATGGTAACTTCAACAAATATCAGGGGTAAGCAATTATCCAGAGACGCATTTGTCTAGGGATTCAAATGTCCAGGGACGTAATTCTCTGGTATGCAATTGTCAGGGACGCAAATGTCCAGTACGCAACTGTCCTTCCACCGTATTTTTTTGTTTTTGTGTTTTGTTTTGCTTTGTTTTTTGGGTTTTTTGGGGGGTTTTTGTTGCTGTTGTTTTTTTTTATTCAAGCATTATGCGAACTCTGTTAAGAGATTTTTTTTAAAATGCTGTTTCAAATATGATAGAAACAATCACACCTTTAAAAAATTGTAATCGACAAAACAATAGATTTTTTTCTCCTATAGAAATTCTTTCAGAAACTTTTTCGGTCATCCTGTGAAATTAAGATAAAAACAATATGTTGTCTGATGTAGTATCCACTTGAAAAAGTGGTCTCTCCCATTTTGATGACATCCGTAATAATATTTCCAAACTGCAAAAACAAACCAGCGTCTTTGTATCTTCAATTTACAAATCAAAACATCCAGGCATTCTCTCTTTAGAATCTAAGAAAACGAATTTTCAAAACGACTGATACTGGTCGAGGTACCCGGCGTTACCCGGGTGTACATGGCTTCAATTGTATAACCGCACCCTCTGTATGCCCTCACCCCCTCTCCGTCTAGAAATGTCTACCTGCGTCTCTGCTTGTATGCATCATCCGTTGTTATACTAAGCTACTCCCCGGCCTCGTCTTTTTTACGGCATGTCCTTCGCAATTGTTTGACTGTTATTAATAAAGGAATTCCATCGATAAAACCTTCTTGTATGGTCGTTGCTCGGGGTTAAATTCTTTCAATGTTTTAGATATTTAATAAATTTCCTATGGCCGTAAGAACTTTCAAATATTATGGCATTGTTCACAGATCTAATAATCAAACAAAAACAGGGATGAAGCGTCAGAGCTTGATTCAACTACAAGTGCAAACGCATGAACGCCTCCTCCTTCTTCGCACGTTTACTGTAAGTGTGGGCTTAATAAGAGGTTCTTCGGGAATTTTCCCCTTTTAACGCTTCAATAAACCTGCTCAAACAATCTTTGCATCAAAGGTTGTTCTAATGCGAATTTAGGATGGAATCATATGAAGAAAATATTGGCTAAATGGCAAAAGCCGATTTTGGACCTAGTTTGTCGCAGATTTTGTCCACTTAGCTGAAATAATCTAAACCAAACATTCACGCAAAACAATGTGTGTACCATCTGTAATTTACATGGCAAATACAGAAAGCATCGGATGAAAAACCAGGGAGCTATGGCCGAAAAACGGGCTTTTTGGACAGTTTTTCGTGGTTTTTATTATACGTGGGGAAGCGTACAGAACTAAAAACAAACTTATTTCTTGCATGTTTGATGAAAATCAGATAAAAAAAAGTTATTCAAGTTTTTATTTTAAGTAGTACGAAAAGCCCATTTTTTCAGTTTTTTACAATTTCTTGTGTGAAGTCAATGTCAAGCACTTTACATAAACCTCGTAACATGAGCTATGTTTTGCATTAAGTGTAAAGAACATCAACTCATCCAGTAAAAATTTTGTTTGCGTGTAACTTTGCCTTGGTTTTTGCGAAAAGTCGTCACCACCTACAGTTTTATCGATTTTTCTGCCAAACCCCGGGGAGGGGGCTGGAAATTGAAAAGTTGGTGTTGACCTACCTTGGTAAATTTGCAACATGTGTGTGCAATTTCATCGAAATCGATTAAGAAATGTAGATGTGAATAAATAGCGCACACACACACAACACCTTCTGTTTTATAGATATAGACAGATGTAAAAAATATTTTTGCAGACGTCTTCATGTTTTATTATCCTACAGATATAAAACGTATGTACATGCATATAGGTACTATTTTAATTGTGCTCTGTCATAGTTTCCATAATCTACGCCGTTCTTCATATATATTTGTGATCTGAAAACAAATTTTGTTCTGTAGATTTAATTTTTTTGACTTTTTAGTGCTTTTGACCGGTTTTTAGTTTGATGACCCTTAGCATCCTTCAAAAGATAAAAAACAAACAATAAATCAGATTACCCTTTTAACATGAGTACCAATCCTAATCCTGTTTTTTTTTTTTTTTTTTTTTGACTATTCCACTATTTAAACTTTTTTATTATTATGATAATGATTTCTATGATTAAGTGCATGTCATTAATGGTAAATCATTATTCAACAGTATTTAGTTTGTTTATATCATCCTGCAGTATAAAGTTCTTGTATGTCCTAAATATTGATGTGTAAAATGCAAATACCTTGCATACTAGACTGTAAAAAAACCTAAAGTCTGAACGAAAGTTGTTATATATATATATATATATATATATATATATATTAATAAATATTTAATAGAAAATCTGATGCTGAGGTACATTAATTTAAGAGGTAAGTTTTCATGGTTAATTAATCCCATTTTGCCAGAGATATAGTTTATTTAAAAATGTATACAGATGCTCATAGGACGCCGATTCATAGTTCAAAATTAAAATAGTACAAAAATAGTACGAAAGCAATATTGGGGTTTAAATGCGGAAAATGAGGTGTAGGTATGAGTCAATAGTTAAAAAAAAGGGGGGGAAATTGAAGTACGCTTAAAATTTGTTTGAACGATGGACGCTGTTCGTAAAAATCCTTTGACTGATCAAACGGAGGTAATCAGTGTATGACCTAAAATAAGAGCGAGCGGAAAATTACAATTTGAAATTAAATTTAGAAGAAAAGTGGTTTATCCAAGATTACAATATTTTAAGAGAAACATCTGTTTAAATTCTAAAGTAGACATAAGTTCATTCCGTTTATTGAACTGGAAAACAATTAATATTTTTTAGAATGAACAATTTTTCGTAAAACCTTTATATATATAATGTCTGAGTTTAGATAAACTTTTCGGCAAGTAAAATAAAAAAATGACAATGATAAAATTTTCCATTTTTATATTTAAAACAATGAATCCTAATATATATATATTGTATATATATTTATAGGAGGAGAGAGAGAGAGAGATTCCTGCAGGGATTAAACATAATATGCATTTTGTATTGATTGCATTTAATTTATTTTCGAATATATGAATATTTGGTTAACATAGATAAATATGCCCTTAAAAGAACGCCAACCTTTTTCGATAGTGGGCCAAAAACTTTTATGGTTCATCATCCTTGAAAGAGTGAATAATAAAAATTTCCTCGTCGGAAATGTTTTTTGCTTTAAAACCGATGATTAGAATTAGAATAGAACCTAAACAGTTTTTTTGGAAAAGATTTGTTCGATTTTCCATTTTAGTCTAATGACAGTGATCTCTATTTCTATTTACCAATGGATATTAATCTCATGATTTGGTATATTCTGATGTGACATGGAAACTTTCACAAAACCTGGATAGATCATGTTTCCGACTTAACCTTTCCGGTAGCTTCTTCTAGGGTCGTTTTTGCATTTAATTATTTAAGTTTGCAAAAATATGCTAAAAAAAAAATATATCTAAATAGCTTCTTCAAAAACTGATCCTATTCCATTTCAAAGTAAAGGATCTGTTAAAAAGAGATATATATATTTATACTAAATATATATATAGTTGTCTATAGCCGATATCATATATATATCCGTATATATTTCCGCGTGATCGGTCCATTAGTGAAAATCCCCATTTGCCCTTGAAAATTGTTAAAAAAATTACTTTTATTATAAAATACACCAACATTCAAATTGATGAAATATGTTATCAACAACAAAATGAAGGCAATAGAACATTGCATTGGCTCTGGTACAAAATTAAGATTCTATTTGTTTCTTTTTATAGAACCGAGTTCAAATGATCTCTGAACTTATTGCAATATGTCAAAGTTTAAATTTAAAATTTTATAAAATTATGGCAAAAATTCATAAAGATGTTTGAAATTTTGAGTGAAGTCCAAAAATTTTAATTCATCTCACTTTTGTGGTTTTTGATCATTGTATTTTGTTAATATTAAAATGTCCTTTCAGGTGTCTTCCCACTTTGTTTTCTCGTGTATTATAGAAAAAGTGAAAAAAATTGATATGACACTGATATTTTTATCTTTTTTAATTGTTTGATCTGTTTCTGAAATATAGGTTTAGAAAATATAATTTCTTGCATCTTTATGTATTTGTTGGGAAAAGAAGGAATCCATAAAAAAAAAAAAAAAAAATAAATTTAAAATAAATGTGTTAAATAAAATTATTGTTTAACCTATTTAACAAGAAAGCAGAATAAAAATAATATTGTAGGAAAAAAAAAATATTATATATTTGTCATAGATATTAAATATAAATATATATATATATTTTTTTTTTTAAATATATATATTCTATATGACAAAAAATATATATGATATTTAAATAGCATAAAATTTGATGAGCCAAATCAAATTTCCTAATTTTAAAGAATTTTCAGCCAAATCAGGTGCTTTTTCTTTGAAGAAACATATCATAGAATATATATATATATATATATATATATATATATATATATATAAAAGAAATATATTAAAATTTTTATTTAACCCTTTCATTTAATACGAAATATTTTGTTTTCACTAATTTATATATGGAAAGGTAAATTACAAACTAAATTCCAACTTTGTATATATTTATATATATAAGGCATGCCATGCCACAAACATTGTAGCAAAGTACCATTATTTCCTTTGGATTTTATTGGGAGATATAAGTTACAATGGTTATTTTCTTCCCACAAACTGTTGTTTTGGAACTGAACTATAGGATGTTTAGCTGATCACTTAAAATCTTATTTATTCACTTGGTAGGGTCAAGTTCTTTATTCCAGTGTTTTAATCTGTTATATTCTTCCTCGAGCGGCTCTTGGGCCATGTACTGATTGAACATTGTTGCGCTAATTAATAAATAAGCATTGATATGTACTTTTTATTTGTTTAAAATGAGAATGATGTAAAGTTTAAATTTTTTGCAGATGGCTTCATCTGATTTAACCCATATTTAATTCATCTACTTAGGTCTTTTTGGAAAATTATCAGTGTTAAAATCAGTTTTTATTTTAAAATTTTGGGCTCAAAATTGGTCAAAGTGCATTTAAGGTTCCAAAAACATTATGACAATTAGTGTGGATTTTGTTTCTGTTCAATTTACTTCTAATGGAAAAGGCCAAAAACGATTTAACACATCAGAATTTTAGAGTCAACTTATCTTTTAATAAATTGACAAACCTGAATTAACACTTTAGAATGTTAAGTAATAATCATATTCGTTCGATCCTGAAATAACATTTTCATTCTTTCAGTATCTGTTTTTATATGCTGAGATTTAGGCAAAAACAAAATATATAATACCACTTTTGTCCTTTTAGTTCCAACTTATTTTTTAGATGCTTATCTGCTTTGCATTTAGGTCTTGATCTAAATTAACACTTTTTTTTAGGAGCATGAACTTATAATTCCTTTTATTGTCTCCTGTTTATTTTTTTCATAGTGTCCTTCCTTGTTACAGTTATTTGCTTTCCATTCCTTTTTATAGGTTTTGAGTTGCCATCTTGATATCACCATGTGTAAGACATGTCATCATTCAATTTATTCTTCTTTAAAGTTTCCTGAGTCTAATTTTGTTTTTCATGTTAGATTGAATGATGGCTTAGTGTCCGAGCAAAATAATCTATTTTCTTTTGTAAATTCCTCGCATCTCTTTTGCAACCATTCATTCACTGCAGGAAACTCACATATCAAATATGTGATGATCATATTATAAAAAATGATTCCCCTTTACCCATTGGTAATGTGATTTTATATTATTTTTGATATCATTACTTCAAAATCTTGTATTTGCAAGAATATAATGTTTTTAAATATTCAAATGGATTCTTTTTTGTATCTTTTTTTTTCTTGTTTGATTTCTTTGTATTCATTTTGTTTTTGGTTTCTATGTCCTGGTAAGTCGTTTTTTATTATTTATTTTTTACTTCAGTTTTTTAATTTTTAAATACTGACTTACATTTTGACCTGAACCTTTAATTTTAGGGTCTGATTTTTATTTTTATTTATTTTAGGGCTCTTAGACTTAAATTTTTTTTATTTAGATTTTTCATCATCCTTATTTTTTTAGATTTTAGGTCTCCTCCTATTTTTAACTTACATTTAGATTTTAAATTCTTGACTTGTTTATAGGCATTTATACTTTTAAGGCTTTTACTTGTGCGTATAAATTTTAAAAAATTTGGCTCTTAAAACGATTACTTATTTTAGGCATTTTTTTTATTTTTAATTATCCTGACTTGCAAGGCATTTAATTTTAAGGCTCTTATTTTAAACAAAAATTTTAAGGCTCCTGTGGCACCTTGCATTATTAGAAATATTCATAGAAATATGATTTAATTTTTTTTTTACTCAGTTTATTAAACAGGTTGTTAATTTTTTTTTTTTAACGGAAAATAATTGAGTTGAAAATAATTCACTAAGATTGTACTAGACGATCCTAAGGAAAGAAGAAGAAGGAAAAAGAAAAAAAAAAAGAAAAAAAAGGAAAAAAATGATGCAAAAAGCCCAGTCATTAGTGGAAAACGAGTCAGAAAGATATCTTGGCCTGCGTCAGGCCGAATTTTTTAAAAGACAATTGGAAGAATTGAATTAGAAATAATAAGAAAAAAGAAAGGCTTGAAAAGACATGATTTTGATAAGAATGAAAACCATATCGGTCAAAGCACCTGACCTACTTTTTTGCGTGGAAAGACTCATTATCAATTTGGACAAAGGGAAATTTTTTTGTGAAACGAATTTTAATCAGAGAAAAATTTTCTTTTGGGTTGAGGGGAGTGACCGGTGGAACGATATACAGATATCCTGTTAAGAATTGGAAACCCACGATAATAAAGTAGGGACATTTTCAATGTAGATAATTAAGATTTTCTGACTATCAGGTCTGAAAAAACAAAGAGGTAAAAAAAGGGACAATTGTCTTTGGTTCACAGATAGCGCCAATATTCTTCCTTTCTGAAGTCACATCTAATTAGCGGCGGGCTGTTTGACAAAGCCCAGGTGAGAAAAAGCCAAGATTGTCATTTTTCGTACGTGCAAAAAAAGGCAAAATTGATTTTGTTTTTTTAAAACAAGAACGATGTAACCACGCCCGAAACAGGAGGGAAAGGATGTTCGATCAATAACAATTGGTCGAAACGGTCACGTGATCTGCGGAAGAAAAGGAAAGAAAAATAACCATTGGTTGAAAACGGTCACGTGATCTGCGGAAAAAAGGGAAAGAAATGCCATTCAGGAACGATTGGTTGAAAAACGGTCACCTGACATACGAGAGACCGGGAGAGATGGATGTGCACCTCCCCCACCAAAGGCACTGTGAGGAAGTAGGGGTGAAAACAATAGCGATAATGAAAGACAGAAATAATGCGACTTTTGGAATTATCGAGAAACCCTGACGCCGACAGACCCACCCCAGTTTGTTGCGGCGTCAATAAAAAGCCAAGGGACCCCAGTCGACAGAAATTGGAGTTGGAGTTGGAGTTGAGAGTTGCAGCTGACCGCGTTCAGGGATAGAGCCTGAACGCGGGCAAAAGAACCTTTTTGAAGAACTTTTGCCGATGAAGAAGAAGAATCGGCCCCTTTGCGGGCAAGAAAAATGAGAAAGTTAAACGATTCAGCTCTCAGACAAGAAAAGACAAGAAATCCACCTCAGGCAACAGAGAAGTTGCAGCCAAGCAAACAAGAAATCCCACCAAGTTGAAACAAGAAAACTTCAGCCCAAGTCGACGAAGAAGAAGAAATACAACTCAAGTCGAAGAGAAGAATCAACTGCGAATGATCGATAGAAATTAGCCCCAGTGTCGAACTGAACCACACTCCGACATACATACAATTCTAAAAAGTAGGCAATTCGAAATTTTTAGGTTGTGTGATAGAAGCTTGGTGCCATAGTCCACAGAGCGGGTCGGGAAATGAGAACAATTTTGTTTTTATGTAACGGACATTAGATATAAAAGGTTGTTACCCTTTTTTTCAGTAATTTTTTTGTCTCGTGAGTTTTTTTTTTTATTTGTGTTTTGCCACCCCCGTCGGACTCAACTTATCGGCCCCAATCCCTGCTGGTCCCGTCTGTCTAAGATCTAAACACAGCGTGGGTAGACAGACCGGAGATCGGTATAGTTGCTTTAGTGACCAGGTATTGGAAGCGAGTTGGGAAAGGCGAGGGCTGGTGATCATCCAACCAAGGGGTTGGAGCGGCACGCTTGGAACCAGGAGGAGCGACCAGGAGGAGCGACGTCACAGTTGGCGCCGTAACCAAGGGATTTTGGGCCAGGTGTGAACCGTCACAAATGAAAATGCATTTTATAGACATCATTCACTTATTGTTGTCAAAAAGACTGTTTTACATTCATTCAATTAATCGTTTTAAGTAATGAGGTTAATCGAAATAAGTGCTGAAAAAAAAAATTTTGAAAAAATAGTGATCATAAAATGGTTCCTAAATCATTTTCAGACTGTCCTTCTGATTTGCACCTCAAAACCCGATTTTGTTTAAAAAACATTATCCCATGGAACCAATGGTTTCAAATTAAAGACGGAACGCGAAAAAAAACTAAAAAACACATTTTAAAATAATTAAATTTCGGTTCTTTTAAAAGGCTAACGCGAATTGAAAAATAATTATTAAGTAAACATTTTAGGCATTTTTAAAGTATTAGTACTTTCTTCCATCACTTGCCGACACATCGAGCCGCCATTGTATATGAAAAATGTAAACAAAAAATTTAAAATTCTCTTTAAAATACCAATATTTGTACTAGAGATGTGTTTCGAAATCTATTAGTAAATTTAAGGATTAATTAACTAGATTTTCCAAAAATAATGCTCACTTTTATTTAAAACCAAATGAAAATAATGTTTTATTTATGGACGCTAGCCTGTCAAAGGACAAAAAATAGAAATATTTATTATTTTCTGACTGTCCGAAAAAGCGCAAGAAAAAAAATAAAAGCTCCAGAACGACAGAAGACCAACAGTGCGATAATCAAGAAGTTGTTATTTATATTTAAAACTATTTTTTAAACATTATATAACCAATAATTTAAGAGTATAATTTTTTTATTATTTACACGCTTTTTTACATTGACTGAACAGGAAATATGAAATTAGATTAATATTATAATACTCCTTCGATATTAAATAGTAGTCAGTCAAGATGAAATATCAGAATTATTTCCTTTTTGTACATCCATACCAAAAAATAATCTAACAGTTGCTAAGAGGAAAAAATAAAATAAAATTCTCTTAAAACATGTTCACACGCGAAAATGACATTAAACTTTACATGTTTTAGATTGTGCTGATCTATTACGCACATACATACATACATACAAATCACATACAACGCCAAGCATTCATTGGTTAATTAATCTCCACTACGTTATTACAGACAATTTAC
Organism: Acanthosepion pharaonis; assembly: GCA_903632075.3. NCBI lineage: Eukaryota > Metazoa > Mollusca > Cephalopoda > Sepiida > Sepiidae > Acanthosepion > Acanthosepion pharaonis. The sequence goes on along the minus strand of CAHIKZ030001373.1, from coordinate 408,484 downwards.
AAATCGCAGCAATGCGACAATTTTGTATTTTTATGTAGTCATTTTTGCGCACTTTGGGGAGAAACGATCACAGAAGCTTTCTTAAGTCTCCTTGAGACTTAAGAATGCATAAGTTGGCATTGACCAATCAGCGAGCGAGCTGATTGGTCAATGCCAACCAATCAAATCGTCTGCTCAAGAAGAATAACTTTTCCCACGCAGCGATTTGGAGCCTATAGTGACTAATTAAAGCAAGAATTTTTCTTAGCTAATTAGTGAGAATTCAGCTGCCAAAAGAATCCACGACAGTTGAAACCATGCGCCAACCTTCTCACTCATACACACCACTCAGATGCTGAACATACTTTGTATACACTCACATAATCTTTTCTTACACAGCAAAATCTTTTGAGAACAGTCATTATAAGAGACTCGCATAAACATTCTTCCATTGAACTTTGAAATACAAATAACAGTTAAAGAGAAACAACTCTTGTTTTATTCAACCTTTTCTTACTGCATGCTTTCTTTCACATCGTTGTTTGATATTGTACATCTTGTTAAATACATATTTTATGTGTAACAATGTCTTTTGCTTATCCCTTTCTGCGTCAGCCCTGTTTCCTAATCTAAAGTTAAATTAATGTGGTGAAGTCCGCCACAAGATCTTCAAAAATGTCTTTATGTAATAAAATAAAATCTTGTGACGAACAGCAACTGGATTCACGTCAAAATTTCACTGAAAAATTACAAGTAATTTATTTTAAATAAATATTAAATTTAATTTTTTTTCCCTGTTGAACCATAAGGAAAATAACGTGTTTTATTAAATTATCCAAGTCCCAATTCTACAAAGCCAAAAAATTATTTTTTGAGTTTTATTGAATTGTTTTTGGCAAGATGCGGGACGAATTTTCCGTATGTTCATATTCGGTATTGCATACAGTTTTTACTGAAATAATATCTTCAGGGATTTCTTTTTATATAACTGTAAAATATTTGGACGAAAAACCCCCAAATTAAAATGTACACACGTGATATCGAAAAGGGAATGTGAAAATATTCCCAGAAATTTATTTTTTAAATAAAGTAACTTATTCAGCCAAATAAAATAACATAAAATAAAATAACCTCTTCAGCAAAATAAAATAACCTATTCAGCAAAATAAAATAAAATAACCAATTCAGCAAAATATTCATCCAGTATATATGTTCTGAAAGTTTCGTTTGTATCATTCTCTGATTTTTGGCAAACATTTTAAAACAGGGAATGTTGAGTTTTTAATTTCATTGTAGAAAAGAAAGTATCCATTTTGTTGGTTGGTGGTACTTATTAATTATTCATCAAACTTCTTAGAATGAACGCTAAGAAACATGTCAGTCCACTGTCCTGACTTACCTAAATTTTGTAATGATAAATAACTTATTTAAACCAAGAAAAACAATGGAGATTTTTTTACATTAGTTATAGTCGGACTAAATGTCTTCATCCTTGTTGTTATCACAACGTTTCGGTTGTTGTGCCACCAGGAAACGTGATAATAACGACAAAGATGAGGACAATATTCCAACAGTAAAGAATAACTCCTCATCCCAGAAATTCAAACGGGAAAAAACGGAGATATTTTTTGTTTTACGTCTAATTATCCCTTCCCATTAAAAAAAATGTTTTCATTTAAAAATAGGAAGGGTTCTTTAGGAGAGTTTATTAAACAATAAACATAGAAAGTAATTCGGATCTATTAATTCACCCCAAATAATGTAAAGAAAGTTACTTATCGCAAATATTAATTCACCCGAAGAAATTATAAATTTTAACTCAAAGTTTGTTTTTGTTTGTTTTTTGTTGTTGTTTTTTTTTTTATTAAATCTTGGCATCGTTTTGAAATTATAAATTTTAAATCTAAGTTTGTTTTCTTATTCATTTTTGGCAGTCTTTTGTAATTGTAAAAGCAAACTCAAATTTGCTTGCCCCGCAATACCTCCAAATCTCAGAATGAAAAATTACCAAAAATCGGTAAGTTATTCCACATTCCGTAAGTGCGGATGATATTCGAGGTACTTACAAGGAATATTTTGCAATTTAAAAATAAATTAATTTGTTTTTGGCTAGTTTATAGGGAACAGCGTGAACATTGGCCGAACACTTAGCGCACCGAGTCGCCCACATTTGGGGAGATCGCAAATGGAAGGGCCTCGCTTTGAGAGAATTTGGTGTGAATTTTAGTAAATATAATTTTTTTTTGGGGGGTGATTAACAGAAAAGATCTATTAATTCTACTGCTCTGCACTGTATGTTTGCATAGAAATCAGAATTGTCAATTACGGACTTCCTAAAAAAATCGCATTTAAAATAATTTAAATGGCATTTTTTAACATAAATGTTCGCTTTATTTGAGGACCGAAAGCTAATCCGTATTAAAAGAAAAATTAATTTCCATATGTAAATAAAGTTTTTAGGCATTTCTAAAACATTGGGTACATTCATGCATCATTCATCGAACCGCCATTATAGACAAAAAATGTAAACAACAAATTTAAAAATCTCGTACAAATCCAATATTCGTTCTAGAGATGTGTTTCCAAGTCACTTAGGAAATGTAAGAATTAATTAACTGGATTTTGTAAATGTAATGCTCACTTTTTGCTTCAAAATAGCAAGGTAACCTGTAACGTCAAAGGGTCTCTCAATCCCTTCTTTCAAAAAGCGCGGGAAAAATATTTTTAAAAATTAAAATAAATAAGGAACACCAGTAATGCTATAATCAAGAAATTGGTATTTCTCTTTAAAAATAAATTATCTTTAACTTTATATAAGCAATAGTTTAAGATTTTTTTTTTTATACGATTTTTATGAAACTTAGTAAAGTGAATAATTTTACTTTTTATTTTTTAGAGTACATGTGGAAAAATGATACTTTTGAAATTAATACGGCTTTTTTTACCTGTTTGATGTCATAATTGCACCCAATGATGTCTTTTTTAATTATTTTGAATGTAAGAGTTATTGAATTATCAGCTACTCTTATATTCAATCAAAGGTGGTAATTCAGAATTATTTCCTTTTTGAACATCCATACAAATAATAAACATTTGCAAAAATGAAAAAAAAAAATTAAAATTCTTTTCAAAAAGGTTCACAATCGAAAATGGCATGAAACTTTACATTTTTCCTTTCTTCAAAAATGTATTTAGTCTTTTATTTATTTATTTTAAAGAAGGACTCTTCTTACGAACAACAATAAATAACTGTACACTTTTTACAGTTATTGTTTTTTTAAAATATGCCGAGTGTAGTGTGCATGATTTTCAATTCAATTCAATTTGAAAGATAATGTGTTTTGTAAGCACTAACTTTCAAAAAAAAATTTTTTAACTTTTTTATTGAATTATTTTTGGAAAGATTTAGGACGAAATTTTTAGATGTTCCCGCTTGATATTGCATTATCTTTTTACTGAAATCTTCAGGGGTTTTTCTTTATAAGCGTGAAAAAAATCTCACGGACACCCCTACTAAGGGAGGTGAAAAATCAATATTAAATTTCCTAAAAAAAAATAACTTATTCAATCAATATGCAATTCATTCATTTATGAATAAGTATTGAAAATTCCGTTTCAATTGGATAATTCTCTGATTTTTGGCAAATATTTTAAAACGGGAGTAGCAATTATTTTTGTTTTCATTTTTGAAAAAAAAAAAAGAATCATCCATTTTTTTTTTTTTTATATATTTATTTTTTTTTTTTTTTGGCAGTACCTACAAGTTGAAAAAAAAAAAACGTCTTCGGATAGAGTTGAACTCAGGTCCCAAAATAAAGGATAAAAGTTTCAATATGGGCGAGGTGTTTTCCTTTATTTCCGCCCCGAGCTGTTTCAATAAAGATCGTAGAATGACGATCCGTGGATGGTAATGAATAAATTTAATAATTGAAGCATAGAGATAGAGCTATTTTGGGGGGTTTCAACCCACACTGTCTGACTCACTTTAAACTAGAGCAGCAACAAAGTTCTCCGTGAATTTTTAGTCAGTCCATCATAAAAGCATTCAAATTTAATAAATATTATCTTTTTGTTCTTTCCCTGAATATTTTTTTTTTTTAATCACTGCAAGTCCCATCCATCTCCCCCACCAAAAATAATCACCAACATCCCGGCACTTAGTAAAAAAAAAAAAAAAAAAAAAAAAAAGTTAAATTGAAAACAATTGAAATTGATTGGGGGATGAGTGTGGCACGTGACACCCAACCCAGATTTCGACTGAAACTATTACTTTTTAAAACCGCATCTAGTTCTGTTGGTTTGGAGTGGACTATTCCACTTCTTTAACTGCATAATTATCATAGATTTTCAGAAATACTTTGGACTTTGGAGGTAAGTAAAATTATAATAATATACATAAGTAAGTTAAGTACATGCACCTTCCGGTGGTTGTAAAAATGTACTAAGTAAAAAAAAAAAAAAAAAAAATGTAATTTAATTCGTCTTGCGTGACATTTCCTGTTTATTTTTTTTAGTTGGTACATATTTCGAAATATAGAGGCTCTACAACATATTTCAATTTAACTTAAGTTTAAAAACCTATTCGAAATATTAAAACTAAAAAAGTAACTAGCTAGAGAGTGTGTGGTCTCCTTTCGCATCCATCACAATAAAATAAACATTTTTTAGCACTAAAGCAGAACTAGTTAAATAAAAATAAATTTTCTCCTTAGTTGTTACAATATTTGTATTTGTCATTTTAAAATCAAAAGAAAAGTTGGATCGACTACCGTTTACTGAGTGCAACGGGCCTGGGGGTGACTGACATTGACTTTCACTTGTAAAACTAAAAGTTTTATTGTCTAAAAACATAAAACAGAACGAAAGAGACAAAGCTTTTGCTTAATTGACTTAATAGTGATATGCGGCATAATATTTTGACAAGTTCCCTTCAAGCCTCATTAAAAATAGTGATGGATTGTACTTTACTGTAATTACCATTTATTTACGTGAGTAGTTGCCTATTGAAGGTGGATCTCTAGCTAGCACAATAATTAGCGAAGTTCCCGTATTTAATATTAATTCTTCGTTACCGTAATAATTATCAACAGTCAACACTGTTTTGTTTAGTAATTAGTTTATCAGTTCAATTTTTAGTCAATTGTTTTGTTTTGTTTTCTTTCGGGATCATGTGCCTGGTAAACTGTAGTCAAACCGAAAAGTTTTTGTTGGTTAAAAAAAAAAAAAATTTCTTCGTTCTTGTACAGTCGAGAATAGGAGTTGAAATCTGTAACAAACACTAACACGTAATTGAAACAATTCGTAAACTGCATGTTTTGAAATTTGCATTTTAAATAGCAAGGCCTGAAAATTAATAAGTATACACACGTTAGTTTCTCACTTTCAGTAATTAAAAATACTGAAATTAGTGAAATATATTAAAAATAAAATAAATAATTCGCAATATACAAAATTCTGTTGGCAGTATTTAAAAAAAATACTTCCAGTTCTAATTTAAATTTAGAAACGAGATTTCAAATAAATGCCTTTGTCTAAAAGGCGGAGAGGATATGTGGGCGATAAATTTTTAAAAAGCAACAATTTTTTCAAATGAGATCTTCATTCGAAAGACAATCATTGACCAATTTTGTAATCACTTGTTCTCAACTTTCTAATCCGGACCCAGAGTGATTTTTTTTTTTACATGCATACAATGTTTATTACACACCCTGCAGTTTTCACAAAAAACACGACTTGTACAGTTGATGACTTTCATTGGGGATCAAGTGACACCCCGTCTCCTAAATGCTGCCAGTGTCAGTAGAATGGTTTCGATTCTGGTATTGTTGAATTTAACGACATAAACAATTTCTCCCTGGCTCTGTGGGCAGTCTTTTCCGACTAGTGGGCCTCATGAGATATGGTTCATCATAAAGGTAGGCTGCACTAGTACAATACAAAGATTCAACAAGGTAATTTTTCCTTGAAGGTACATCAGATATTTTCGTTACTGAGAAAAAAATATGCGTAACCGTTTGCATTTTTAACACTAGGGAAAGTTTTTGAAAAAAAATTTTTTTCTATAATTAAAAAAAAAAAAAAAAGTCTTTGTCACAGGTCACTAATGACGGTGTGATAACACACGTTATGTTCTGTCGTTAACTGTGTGATTTGTTTTTGATTTATTCATTTGAAAATAGAAAAAAAATTCAAGAAAAACCTATTTATTATTTAAATTTAATTTATTCACCATAGAGAAAAAAATTATGAACGTTTCCTGTTTCCAATGCAAAAAGACACGTATGGGTTTCCATATTGACAATCGTCAATGAAATAAAATTAAAAAATATTATCTTCACCAAAAAAAAGGTTACTAAATTCAAGAAACATTGGATTTAACTGTGAAGGAACGAGCGAAAAAGAAACAAAACAAAATTTTAATAAACATTACTCTCCATTTAGAAATCCATGACAAAGGTCTGCCCATGACTGCCATAAACAAACACTCCAAAAACTGCTTTACATTTCTCTTAAAAACCGGCTCAAGTGGACTAAACGCAACATAAGCCTAGAGAAAATAGTGAAAGAAAGCAAGAAGAAAAGACTAAGCATCAATTACAAGAAGACTGAATGCATGGTTTTTAGCAAAACGAACAGCCCAACATGCAAATTAGATTGAAAATACCGAAATCAAACAGGTGCAACAATTTAGGGAAGTGTATTATTAACAGGATGGAAAAGGTGACACAAAAATCCAGAGGAGTATTTGAATAGAGAAAGAAGCCTTCCAAAAGCTAAGCAAAGTATTAAGAAACAGAAAAATTTCGTTAGGAACAAAGAAATGAACACTGAACTGTTGCATGTCAGTCCTTCTATATGGCAGTGAATACTCAACAATCTCCTCACAGATGAAGAAGAGATAGATTCTGGGAATACTATGAACCAAATATGTGAGCAACAACAAAGTTCTAAAGACAATGACAGTAAAATGGAAACTACTCATGTTTAATATCAGGAAGAGACAGTTGAAATTTCTGGGGCACATAATGAGGAAAGTGGGCTTGGAAAATTTGATACTCACAGGACAGATTGAAGATAAAAGGGTCAGAGGAAAGAAATGTGCAGCCTAACTGGCAAGGTTATGAAGAAAAAAACAAGTTATTAAGAATTACAAGGGACAGGAAATTGTGGAGAGCCATGATCGCCAACATCTTTAAGGGACACGGTACATAGAAGAAGTCTAGATTTTTTTATCTTTCAAAACAGTGTTTGAAATGCAAATATAATTAATTTCAAGTTTTTGTCCATGAGTAAATATAATTCAACATAGTGACCAATAAATCTCAGGGCTTGTCAAATTGAAAAAAAAAAAAAAAAAAAAGTCAGCCAAAGGAGGGCTCAGAATATGAGGCTAGGTAATAACTTCTCGTCAGAATCCATCTTGCACATTTATAGTGCTACCATTCATCCATACATTGAATATTACTACTATATTTCTAGATTCTCAACAAAATTCAAAGGATCTAAGGTCATTGGTCTTGACTTGGCATTTCTACTTCAATCGCTTTCACACCCCAATGATGTGGCTTCCCTCTGTCTTTTCTATAAATATTTTCATGGCAATTGCTCTAATGAGATGTCTTGATACCTTGTCATGTATTTAAACATAATACTAGATTGGCATCTAGGTCTCATTTTACTGCTGAAATAAATTGTTTTTTTTCATTATTTTTAATGCCCGAGATGCAAGAGGCTACTGGGTGTGAAAGAGAATGAAGAGACTTTAGTGAGGAAAAAGGACAATAAAAGAATAGGATTCAAGAAAACCAGAGACTGTGACTGACGTTGCATTTAAATTTTTGAAGATTGCAGGTAGCAGAGAAGCAAAAAATCAGAAGGGCATTCCACAGGCGAGAAGTGTGAGAAAAACTGTTAAAATAGAACTTACGGTTACATCTAGCTATTATTTCATTTTGCTGCTGAAATAAATTTAAAAAAAAAAAATTGAATATTGTTGCTACATTGAATCTGGTACTTCTGTGTATCAAGATATTCTTGACAAAATCCCAAGAAAAATCTGCAATGTTTTCAGTCCTGACCTGATATCTCGGCTTGAATCCCTTTCCCCTTACCCTAATGTAGCTTCCTTGTAAGTTTTCTATAAATATTTTCATTTTAATTGTTCTGTTGAGCTTTCCTCTTTGGTACCTCAACTTCATGAATTTAAGTGTAGTACTTGATTGGCAGCTAGGTCTCCTCATTTTACTATTGAAATTGCTAGATGTAACCATAAGTTCTATTATAATAATTTCTTCTCTCACACTTCTAGCCTATAAAATTCTCTTCTGACTTCTTGCTTTCCTGCCAACTATGATCTTCGTAATTTTAAATGTAACATCAATCACCATCTTCTGTCTTTTTTTAATCCTGTTCTCTCTACTCAATAGCATTTTCTCAGTTTCTTTCTTAGTAATGCCTTGCATCTTAGTAGCTTTATCACCTTGTTTGGGGTGAAATTATTAAAAGAGCTCTGTAGACGTTGTTCAGAACATTAAAATCAACAGTGCTCTGACCTATAAACATTGTTAAAAGTGTTTTGTTTGCTCTCCTCACCCAACTCCACAAATATATATGGTCTACTAGGTGAAGTGACATTTATTGATAAATGTCTTCTGACCTAGATTGGGTGACCTGCTTTAACTTTGTAACAGTTGATTAATCTAGGTAAAAAAAGAAATTTAAGTCTTAGCATGGATCTGGAAGAGAAATGCCTGCCTGGAAACAATTTTGACATCATTTGACACACAAATGATTATTTATGCAAACTGGGATGTTTCTATCAATCAATAGACCAAACTTACATTTTTATTGCAGTCTCACGCATTATTGAAATATCAATAAAAATGGTGGGGGTGGAGATGAAACATCAGAACCATTAGGGAACATCAGTAAAAGTAGGGATCAAACATCTCTTCCTTATGAGGGGGACATCTGAAAAATGGTTTGGGAGGGCCTTAATAAAAAAAAATAAAAAAATGGGGTTGGGAAACCTCCAAACTAACGGGGAGGGAAACAACAAAAATGAGGGGGGGGGGGCAAACATCCAAACCATATCTTTTCTTTTTTTATGTCTTACTCTATGTGCAGCATTCCATCAGAACGTAGGCGATCATGGCTCTCCACATCTTCCTGTTCTTTGAACCTCTTAGCAGGGTTTGCTTGTCTTTTTATTTGTTTGTTTGTTTTTTTTATTATACTTTCCACTTTCTGATCTGACATTCATTTACACAAGTTCTTAGGTTATATTCTGTTTCCATGTCTCTCTCGCCTTCAATATGTCCTGCAAGTGTCAAATTTTCCAAGTCCTCTTTCCTCACTATGTGCACCCAGAAATGTTAACTATCTCTTTCTGGTTCTAAGTACAATTTTTTTTTTCATACCCATTTTCTTTAAAACTTCCTCATTGCTCACATGTTCCATCCACAGTATTCTCAGCATCCTTCTGAAGAACTACATCCCTGTTGCCTCAAGTCTTGTCTTTCTCTGTAAGAAAATTGACCAGCATTCACTGCGTAATAGGAAGATTGATATTACAGAATAGTTTAAAAAAATACATAATATGTAATATCAATTCCCAATTTTTTAACATAGCTGACTCCATTAGGAGGCACGGTGGAGTAATGGATAGCAGCTTGGATCGAGGAATTGGAGAGCCAAGTTCAAATTCCAGTTGAATCCATTACATTTACTTATGTGCTAATACCTTTGGGAAAGGTATGAATCCTTCTCCCCCCCAGCTATGGGTAAATAGCAGAACAGACCAGGTTCTATAGCCTTGGATGGCAGCTGGTCTTCCACAGAAAGAAATGGCAACCTACTGCGGGAAAATATCTGCCTCGTCAGTCATGTATCGAAAGATACATGATCTCCTAAGCATGTATCACATATGGCATATAACTGGCTGACTATTTCATAAAAACACTTGCCAGTATCAAAATGAATATCTCTCTCTCTCTCCCAGCCCCATATTTCCAACAAAGAATCATAAGGCCTATCCTAGTTTATACAAACAATATTTGGTTGGATGGTTTAATCCTAATTGTATGTTAACCTGCCCTATTTAGGGTGTGATTTTAAGCTACTTTCTATGACTATTGATTTCAATGATAGGGATTTGAATGATGTATTAATTGAATCATAACTTAGTTGTAAATAATCATCACAGTTAAACAAAAAAAAATGATAAATAAATAATCTTAACCAACTTTATGGATACAAAGAAAGGATATAGTCTAGAATTATACTTACATTGTCAATCAAACTTGTGGAATCAAAATAAATATAAAGTTTATTTTATTCAAATTGGGTATTGGCAATTTTTTGTGGGGGGGGGGATTTTTTCTTGACTACTACAATCTTAGCCATTTTCAGTCTATGGTTAACTATTATCTTTCTGCACCCATCCACAAAAACTCTGCTTCTTATGTCTTACTATTACTGCTTATATAACAATTTCCATCAGTAGCCCTCTACCTAGCTGTTCTTAATTAAGAAGTGATTGAAGTTCTATTTGACCTAGTCATTTTCCATGACCAGAGATGAAAAGCTTTTACAACCTTGCAGTAACTTTTCTTTTTCTTTATTTTCATATATATATATATATATATATATATATATATATGCATTTATATTTTTTATATACAAGGCCCAAGAGCCATTCAAGGTAGAGAAGTACTGATAGAAGCTGTTGTATGAGCAGTAATGGTAAAGAGGAAAGAAGTGCAGTTTTTGAAGATATTTGGGGAAAGATAACAGTTAACCATAGACTGGAAGGGGTTAAGATTGCAGTGGTCAGGAAAGCATCGTCTTAGGAGTCTGTTCCACATAGTGGTTCATGGGAAGAAGCTGCCCAAGTGGAACTTCCTTCTTTCTATTGAAATATGAAGGGAAAGTGAATGGTTCATACCGGTGTCTGCTACCATCTACAGTGAAGGTCTTTGTCATGAATGTCTGAACTTGTAGAACTAAGTAACTTAGCTTGTCAGAACATTTGCCATGAAAATAGTGAGTAAAGTAGCAAGAGGCTTGCAAAGTTTCCACTGTAAGAAAGGAGCTGTAGGTTGGAAAATGATTCATCACCCACAAGACAATGTAGATACTTTTGAATGCTATCAAAACTGGAGAATGAAGACTGGGCAGCTCTAGCCTAGATATGGCAGGAATACCCAATTTTTGGTCTGATTTGACACTAGTAAAACTTTTTTCTTTTTTTTTTTTTTCAAAAAATAGTGAGAGATTTTAAAAAAGAAAAATTACATCCATAGATTTTAAAGTGACACACTGGTCACTTTTTGCCTTTATTAATTATGGCCTAACAAATGGTATAAGATTTTATTCCTTGATTAACACTTTTTTGTAATCTTCTACAATTTTTAGTTTTCACTTATTGAATACAGTAAAAATTTATATATTTTGCTTGTGATTCATAATTAGAATTTTATCAAATTATTCATTATCAAAGTATTTTACAAAAGATTAGAACCAATTACACAATATTTCAAGCTTAATTTAGGTTTATAGTCCGTAACCATGCAATGAGATGAGGTAACATAAACCATAGATCTGTTTGCAGAATATCATTACATTATTGTTAGATAATTATAAGAAAATCATTAAGGGTTTTTTTGTCAAAAGCATTTTATTTTTGATCATATATTAATTTAAAATATTCTTTTTTTTACAGGCTTTATTTTTTAAATAGAATAAAATCATTCTAGGCTCATAATCCATTTAAAGTATCTAATTCAAAAAATATCAACTTTATTTGGATTTATTATTGAAATAGTTAAATTTTGAAGTTAGTTTGTAAGCCAAACTGGCAGAAATTAGATATTTCTGTACATTTTTTCAAACTAAATTTAAATATAAATTCTCAATTGATAAAAGATATAAATCTAATTTTTGGGATCAGTAATTGCCACATCGAAACCCAGCTTTCACTCCAAGTGCAATGTTGATTTTCTAAGAAAAAAAAAGGGTGGGGGGGAATCAACCTACCTTAATGCAGCATGTGTATTGAAGCAGCAATCACTGATAGAATTTTTTGAGGGGAAATACTCAGACATTCCCTCCTTGTTTCTTCTGATAAAGACAAGCAACATGTTTTTCAAACAACTATCAGACCTCTTATATGGCAGTGAATATTGGACAATCTCCTCCCAAATGAAGAAAAAGCAACAGAATGATGCTAAGAATATCATGGACTCAATATGTGATCAATAATAAAGTTTAAAAGACAATAGAAACAAAAAGAAAACTTACTTAACACCAGGAAGAGAAAGTTAACATTTTGGGGGCACATAAGAAAGGAAATTTGGGGAGTTTAAGTAGTGACGAAAATACATTTACAAAAAAAAAACAACATAACATTTTGTTTTTTTGTCTCAAGACAAATTCAAATGAATGTTAAAATTACCTAAAACTTCGTCCCGTTTTTATTTACTAAGCGTAGTTTAAATCTAACACAAGGCCAGAAGTATGGAGCAGTCAGTAGAGATCGACTCCCTATTCAATAGTAAATGATCTTTTGTGAAAAAGCTTGTTAACCATTTTTTACACTAAGTCGAAGTGCCTAACTCCGTTTTGTTGCCAGTGTAATAATTAATGGTTCAGGGGAGATAAATGCGTCTTTATTAAGCGAAAAAATTTTCGGGTTTAAATTTTTTTTTTTATAAATTAATTATTATATCGCTTATTGTTTTAGAAGTAATATTCTTATATTAAATACAGTTCAGTTGCAATAGTTATTGAGTTAATTAGGAATATGTAACAAGTTTTATTAAAGGTACAATAATTAATTTTCTAACCACTGCAATTGGAAAGAATTTATATTCTATAAAAACTTTAAAGTTTGTTACATTTTTTTTTTTTTTTTTTTTTTTTACTTAAAAAGAAAACGATGAGAGATTCTGTTGATAGGAAACAAAATAACAAGAAACTAAAACCTGAAGTAGGAATTTACACTACAGGGTCTCTGCAAAATTAAAATATATGAAAAAGAAAAGATGTTTAAAATAAAAAAATATTAATTTTGGTTTGAAAGCTGCTATTTTTTTCTTCCAATGTCATTAAGAAAAAAATTATTGAAAAAAAAATCTAATACAAAACATTAAAAATTTAGACAACTTAAATCGAAAAGAAAATTGAAAAGTAAAAAAGTTGTTTATTTTTCTAGTGGAGTCATTTTGAGAGCTGGATGAAAAGTCCAACACAAAAGGAAACACTAAGGAGTAAGGAGGCATAACAGATGAAGTGCCTAGAAACTCGAAAGGTACCTCCAAACTAATTCGCTGAAAAAACAGGAGAGCATGATGAAAAAGGCCCCTGACTTAATAAAAACAAAATTTTATCGTCAAAATCTTTGTTTTGTTATTTTAAGAGGAAAGGCCAAAGTCTTTTTAATTTTTTGGTAAATTTGCTTTTCAATCTCCAATTTTTCAAAATCGTCATATTTTCGTATAAATGTACATGCTGAACTCAAATTAACAATTAAAATGATAAAACCTACCGTTTTTTTGCAGTTATCAACCAGAAAAAAATCAGATTTAATCGCAGTCATTCGTCCACCATTACCGGCTTTGTGTAAATAGATTCACTGCGGATTACTTTCGTAGCGCAATCATAATTTTTTGGCCTATAACTGCTTTCAGTGCTCTTACTCGTCGAAATTACTGCGCACTACTGTAAAGCAATGACAACTGGGCGATATTTTTTTTGATAAGTGTAGTTTTTTTTTTTTTATAATAAAACTTTAAACAAAAACAAATTAAATAATGCAATGAAACCTTTCTTTCTGTGTAGAATATCAATGACAAATTAAAAAAGATGAAAAAGAACAAATTAAATCATACGGTAAAGCATTTTTTTATTTTTTGAAATTGAAAATAAAACAAACAATAATGTGCAAACTTTGTAAAGAGCAAGGTAATTTACAAAATAAAATTACAATGTAAGAAAATGCTAGAAAGAAAATTCTAGCAAGAACAAATTTAGGGTTAGGGTTTTCTTTAGAAAACCTTAAACCTTGTTATTGCTTTACGATGGTACGCAGTAATTTTGACGAGTAAGAGCAGTGGAAGCAGTACCAAAAGGTTATGATTATTGCACTATGAAAGCAATCCGCAATGCCAGTAATAATGGTGGGCGAATGATCATGATTAAATCCATTTTTTTTTTTCTTGTCGATAACTCCAAAACGGTAGGTTTTCTCATAATTTTAATTGTTAATTCGAGTTCAGCATGTACATTTACGGAAATATGACGATTTTGAAAAATTTTAATAAATACTTAGCTTGGGGATTGAAAAGCAAATTTACCAATTTTTTTAACCCTTTCTAGTACGTTCCATATTTTGGTTGATTTTTTCTTTTCTTTTTTTGCTGTCGATGTATGATTATCGTCTTAGCGCCTTTTTTTTCCGCGGAGAAAACATTGATTTGGAAATTCTTACAAAAATCAAATAATTATCAGATTTTGATGACACTTTCAGGACTTATTCACAAAAAAAAACAGGATGCTTGGAGAACGTAAATCATACTTTTTTCCCGAAAAAATGCAATTAAAAACACCTGTTATTTAATTAGAAAAGCTTTCATGATTTTAGGGGTGGCTAACCTTGGTCCTTGCTTTATCCTTAATGTAAGAAGAGCCACATATACGATAAAGTTCAGATGTTTGGGAGCTGCAAAAAATATAAACAAAATTTTACACATACTTTAACTTTATGTACATTAAACTTACGCTTTGGCCTTTACTTAAGTCTTCGACAACTTCAACCATGGAAATATTAACAATCAGACAACGTGTTAAAGTTTCAAGAGTGCAATTGGAAAAATTGTTCGTAAATTAAATTCAAACAAACTGGGTCGGTAGCAGATGTGAAAACACCATTGCGTGCTCATTTACGCTGTTCAGCTGAAAACATTGCTGCAGTGCACGAGAATATGGTCGAAAATCCAGACACCTCTATTCGTCATCACGCACAGGAATTGAACCTCTCCACAACATCGTTTCCAATTGCACTCTCGGTTGGCCGATTATGTTGAGCTGACAAAAAAAAATCACGAAATGCATTTCTGTTTGAACGTCCATTTTCGTAAGGCTTTGATCACGTTGTTTGATTGTTAATCTTCCCACGGTTGAAATTGACAAAGTTGTTAAATCTGAAAGAAAAAAAATAATTAGACACTTAAACTTAATTCACATTTAAAATCGGTCCAAGTTATTGGAACACTCTTTATTTTTACGAGTCGCATATTAAAAGTCAAAGAGCTGCATGCTGCTCTCGAGCCGCAGTTTTGTCACCCCTGTCATATAAGGTTTATCTGGATGGCATCAGTTCTCAACCCTATGGTGAAGAAAACAACTACTTGCTCCTGTTTTATTAGTAAGTCTGATCTTTTCAACAAGGTTGTAGGGATATTTATTATTAACAAATATAAATAATAATAAATATCATAAAACAACATTAAAACTTTGTTTAAAATAAATAAAACCAAAATAATAAATTCTCCCAACATGCAATGGAAAACTTTCCTTCCTGAGAAATATATTCTTTGCACCTAAAAACGCCCATCTCTCTCTGTCCTCACTATGGACCCTCAAAAAATCAAAATACCCATTTCCTTTTCTCTCAGCAACTTGTCATAAGACAATGTGACTTTCTTCCTCTATTACATTCAACATTAAAACAAATATAATTAAAATACACACACCAGTACACAGAAATAAATTCATGTCTAAAAATGTCAAACTCACTGTTTTCATTCATTTCTTCCCCTCAGTACCTTGCTTGTCATAAGACAATGATGACTTTCTTCCTCTATTATATGCAACCTTAAAACACACAGCTAAAATACACACACCAGTACACAGAAATAAATGAAATTATGATTTTAATTTATGATTTAACATGTTTTAAGAGTGTTATTTCTTTGAATGTTTTTATTCCTGTGAACATAAGGCTATCCCTGCTGGTATTATGTGAGTGACCCCACAAGGTTATATTGTCAGCTGGTCTAAAAAATGACCTACATTCTGTTATTAACTGGGGTAAGTAATGGCTTGTTGATTTTTGTGTCTCCCAAACTTATGATGTTGATTTGGGGTTAGTAGAGACAAACGCCAAATAACACGTAACAATAAAAAGGGTTTTAATAGGTTGGTAAAAAGGTACAGAAATCGCCTGAGTAGTCATTAACTAGCTCAGCTAAGAAATTCTCTGTCTTCTCCATGTCAACTGACATGCCACTATTTAAAGTCTTTGTTCACAGACGCAGACAAGTTCATCTTCAAGAGGGGTGGTAGGTTTCTGACACAACACAAACAAATCTGCTCTCTATTAATGATCTGAGAGAACTATTTTGTCCTTTCATCAACATGACTGATATTAATCTCCAGGAGAATGACTCATTGCACCTTCATAGTTCCCATATGAGACAATTTTTCTCACTCGAATCTATGTTACATATGTTTAAGTCTACTGTAAATGATAGTTATGTTGAAAAGATTAATGTGGCTGTGTGTTGAAGAGCATTTAATATTTATATATTATTGAATCAAGGAAAAACAATAGAAAACCGATTTTTGTTTCAACGATAAAATATATATTAAAATCAACAAATACAAAACAATTTTTGTAATGTGTGAATATTAAGCAGAAAAAAGTAGTTTCCCTTTATCTGTTAGCTTGAATAAGATTAAATGTAATTAAGGAAGTTTCTTGAATAGAATGTTCAAAGTTCTATGTTGAAATAGAATGTTGTATTCAAAAGAACATACAGTTAATTCAGTTGTGTGTTATTTGTATAACTAACAGCGTTGTTTGTAACTTGGCTTTTTCACAGAGAACTGATGGTGAAATGTAATTCAAGTTCTGTCTGTGTGTGCAGCGAGTAGAATGAATAGTCTGTGTAGACGCGTGTGAGTTGCTGAATTCTACTGTCTATTTTTGGAATGAAACCTCGCTTTTATTACTACCAGTAGGCTCCGGGAACAAAGGCGGAAGAAATTTTGAAAAAACGCAAAAAATATCTGATTGGATGAAAAATTAACCAATCGGTGATTTTATAACAAAAGCATGTTTGTGAAATTAACAGTAGGAAAAATTCAGTGTGGTGACTGCGATCAGTAAATTGTCCTGTGATAATCAGTATTTATTATTTAACCAATCACAGTTGAGTTTAGGCATGGCAAACATAGTTGTAGTCACTACACTGCCATTCATTCATGCTTTGAATATTGCTACCACATATGGTCCTGTGCTCCTTTTATATATTTAGAGATTCTTGATAAAATCCAAAGAAAAATCTGCAATGTCATTGGTCCTGACCTAGCATCTCAGGTTCAGTTACTTTCCCACCACTCTAATGTAGCTTTCTTCTACCTTTTCTATAAATACTTTCATGGTAATTGTTCTGATGAACTTTCTTCAATAATACCTAGACTTTATGAATTTAAATGCAGAACTAGATTGGCAGTAAGGTCTCCTCATTTTACAGTTGAAATGGTGAGATGTAACAGTAATTTCTATGCTACCAGTTTCTTCAGTCACACTTCTCACTTGTAGAACTCCCTTCCTGCTTCCCAGTCAACTTTGATCTACAAAAATTTAAATTCAATATCAATCGTTATCTTTTGTCTTCTTAATTCCTGTTTTTTATGGTCATCAGT
This sequence comes from Acanthosepion pharaonis, assembly GCA_903632075.3. Taxonomy (NCBI): domain Eukaryota; kingdom Metazoa; phylum Mollusca; class Cephalopoda; order Sepiida; family Sepiidae; genus Acanthosepion; species Acanthosepion pharaonis. Next base: position 390,796 of record CAHIKZ030001373.1, on the reverse strand, counting down.
CCTTAATATTTTTCTTTTTCCTGTATTTTCTGACACTCAGTACCCCCCCCCAGCATCTTTGTAGCTTTATTGCCTTGCTTGGGGTGAAATGATTTAAAAAAAAAAAAAAAAAAAAAAAAAGATTCAGCCATTTAACATTAACAAAAATTAACCAACCAAGGTCAATAGCACTTTATCCATATCCCAAGTTTGTCACTAAGAACCTGACACAGCTATCTCAATGTTTCTTCCACTTTTCAAAACGGTCTACAAATTTCTCTTTCAGGATCTCCATCAGGTGCCTTGTCACATTCTCCTTAATCCCGCCCACCTTGTTTAATTGACAATTTTAACTTAGAAAAAACTGGTAGTCATAGGAACCAAATTTGGACTGTAGGGAAGCTAATCAACCTGGATGATATTTTATAAAATGGAGATAGATGGTCTCTCATTCTCGGTTTTGGTGCCACTTGATCTCCAAAATCCTTCATCCATTGCTTTACTTCCCATTCCCCTCTAGTGAAAAATGGAGGCTGCTTAGAAGACCAAACTTCAAAAGGAACTATCTACTGGTCCATCAAATAAATATTTGACATCAAGATGAAACCATCTCTTCAGTTTCTATGTGGGTGTCCATAATATCACAAATACAAATCAAATTAAATTTTACTGTAACTTTTATAAAAATCACATTTTTATTTAAATTAATTTAAAGTCAAATCCTCTTGTATAATTTAACACAGAAATATTCTATCTGTCAATATTTCTGAAATGAGATATTGTAATTATTTACATTGTTCGGACTGTTGTTCTCATCTTTCATGATGTTTCGACCGTTGTATGCTTCGGCCTTCGTCAGGTGATTAGAATTTCAAACTGAACTCTTCATTTTATCCACCAGGGTAGATTGTTTTGGCTACATGAGCCATGCCTGGTCCATAGGTCTCTGTATCAGTTATCTCCCTTTAACTTTAAGTTTTTGCTCACCTCAATAGTAGCTAGGTATTGAACATCGCAATTTGTTGAGTCAAGTCAAACTAACACTTTTATCCACTGAGCCATGTGTACTCAAGGACAGTTTGAAATTCCAATCGCCTGAAGAAAGCTGGAACATACAAAGGCCGAAATGTTGTGAATATGGCAACAATGTAAATAGTGAAAGAAATATTCTAATGAATTAATTTTTAGAGTAATTTTTATCAAACTAAGAATTTTGCTCTTTGTATTCTTTTTCTCTAAAGAATGTTCCAACCATTTTCAATGAATAAAAGTTTTTAAAGTCTATCAAAAATGTTAATTTCGAATTGTTTGCCTCCTGTTGTGAATAAATTTTCCATGTTTTTATAATTTTCAAAATTCACCTCTATATTTTCAATTTAGTTTGATAAACAGAAAACCAATGGTGACATCCTACCAGTTCATGCAAACCAATTCTTAAAAGTATAAAGAAAGCTTGACGGGCTAGTTGTTGGATTATCTGAAAATAATCTTGTATATTAATGGCCAATATATAATAGTTAAAAATATAATTAATACCATTACTGTAAGTTCTGCGGAAGCTGAAAAAGGCTTTTCTGCAAGGGACATAATTGATTCTGACAGAAATCTTGAAGTTAAAAATGTGCCAAATTTTCTCATCATAAATTTGATAGGTCTTTCATTGAATCTTTGGGACTCCAGCACCTAAGTTTAAATATGGCTAAGAAACCATAACACAGCTGATAACACTAAAATCTAAGAGCATCATACTTTTGAATAGAAATATGATGAGAAGAGAAATTCAATCTGTAAATATGTTAATAAATAAAAGTTTTCTATTAAATTAACAAAATGGTTTAATTCTTTTTGATACTATAAAGTGATTTGTTTCCATTCTCAGATTGAAAAGAAAATGAGCAGAATAGGTTCCTAAAGATTACCTGCCTTTATAGAACTGATTCCTGGAAATTTGGAATGGCATTCTTGCAAAAAACATAGCATAAAATGTTTGTTAAAGGTTCATTCAAGTTTTTTTTAACCCAAAACTGATAAAGAATTTAATTTTCTTGCCTGGTTTCTTAAAGCAAAATATATGCTTAAAATTAGATGCTGTTTTTCACATTTAGAGACAAATAGATGAATTGATATCCTTAAATCTTCATTTTTCTTTTGGGTTTCATTCAACAGTTTAAAAAGTACTTAAGTTTTGTTGTGTGTGTATATATATATATATATATATATATATATATATATATATATATATATATATATATATATATATATATATTGTTAAGAAATAAGAAATAAGATTTTTTTTATTTAAAGAAATCAGTTGCTTTTAAAATAAATGCAATAATTTTATTTATTATCTCTGCATTATCCAAAAAAAAAAAAAATCTCACCAGCTGTCCCAATGATTTATTGTCCCCAGAGGATGATATTAATATCAATTCCTACAGTGGATATTTCTGTAAATGCAGCCACTTGATAAAACCAGGTTTTTGTACAAAAAACTCCTTTAATAAATCATATAGTTTTTCTAAACAAGGTAGAGATGGCTATTGTTTTTCCCATTTAATATAATATTTAAAATAAAAATCTTGAGTAAACATTCTAATTTGGAATAATATTCCTTAAATTTTGTATATAATTAGTTGCAGGGCTAGTGCAAGGGGCTTGAAACATAAGTCAAGATGATTATCTCTATCTATAAAAGGCAGGATGTGTGTGTGTGTGTAACGAATGCACTGCCGCAATTTTCGACAGATATGCACCAAAATTTACATGCACATGCTCCAAGTTAGCGAGAAGGCCAAGACTGACTTTGCATTTCCCAACTCCTTCATGCTTCTACAGCAGTTTTCATGTAGTTTGCGGCCATTTTCTACTGGCCAGAGTGAGATCCTATAGCTGGCTGCCACAAATAGGCAGGAAGATTCTATTGGCCAGCGTGAGAGCCAACAGCTGACTGACACGAATGTTAACTAGCTGCTAGTCATCATCTAAAAGTCAAAGCATATAATAAATGGCTATATAAAGGGTGTTCCAATAACTTGGACCAATTTTAAATGTGAATTAAGTTTAAGCATCTAATGATTTTTTTTTTTTTTTCAAATTTAACAACTTAATTCTTTGGCAATTTCAACCATGGAAAAATTAACAATCAATGTGTTAAAGCACCAGAATTTTAGAAATAAAAATGGGGCATGGCCCAAAATCGGTTGGGAACCACTGTTTTAAATCTATATTATAAAGGAAGTGTTGATTCTGTGTCCATCACACACAGCCAGCAAGGGAAGCAAATCATCAATGACTCAGGGAAGACATTGACCTAATTTGAACTCTAAGTAGTCAGATTAAGTTACAATAAAAAATTCAACTGCTTTAAACAATATATGGTTGAGTAATAATTTTGAATAACCTGTGTGCGCAAATTGATACAAGGCTAAATGTACATTGTAATTCCCACGGAAGAAAAAACAAATAGCTTCAACATTTGTCCAACTATAGTCTACAGCAATGATTCCCAAACTAATCAGCACAACTCATAAGTGTTGATAGGATGTACATAAGTGTCATAGAATAGTTTAAAAATACATAATCATAAAATTGATAAAAACAATATTAAAAGTGTAATCTATATTATAAAGTAGATGATTCTCTGTCCTTGACACAATGTCTGTCTGTCACTTTGTATGAGCCTGTGGAATGTGTATGTTGTACATGAGTGATTTACATGTGTTTGTACCATTTAATGTACACACGTGTATACACACATAATTTGACTGATTTTTAAATTTGCGGGCAAAAGATGGCTTGTTAATTTTAATGCCTCCAAAACAAAACTTCTCTCCATTAATCATCTGAGAAAACCCCCCACTGTTTTGATCAGCATGGCTGATGCTAACCTCCAGGAAAGTGACTTGTGCTTTCTCAGGCTAACATTTTTGACTGATATGAAGTGGAATAACTATGTTGAATCCATTGCTAGATCAGCGACAAAGAGAGTTGGTTCTCTGTTGTGTGAGATGATTTTTATTTCCAGAATTTATAAGTCTACCATTCATCTATGCTTAGGATGTTTACCTTGAGTTCCTTGATAAAAACCAAAGAAAAATCAGCAATATTATTGGTCCTGATCTGGCAGCTCAGCTTCAGTCACTTTCCCAATGCCACAAGGTTACCTTTCTATGTCTTCTCTATAAATACTTTCATGGTTATTTTTCGGATGCATAGTGCTAGACTGGCATCAAAATCTCATCATTTTACACTTTAGTTGGCTAGATGTAACTGTAAATTCTATGCTAACATTTTCCACACTTCTTGCATGTGAAACTTCCTTCTAGCTCCATGCTTTCAAGCCAACTTTAATCTGCAGAAATCTAAATGCAATGTCAATCACTATCTACTGTCCTCTTGGTTACTTTTTTTCTCTTTCCAGTCATTATTAATGTGTTCCTACCAATTTTAAAAAAAAAAAAAAACTATTTACATTGTTTGGACTGTTGTCCTCATCTTTGTCATATTCACAATGTTTTGGCCATTGCACACTCCAGCCTTCTTCAATAGAGATGAAGACAATAGTTCAAACATGGTAAATAGTTACAATATCTCAGAAATACAGACAGATGTTAAAATAAGACATTGAAATAATACATTCCCTTCCCACTGGATAGTCAGGACAACTCCTGCCCTGGGCTAAGTATTAAAATCATAAAGTTGGAGACCAAAAACATAAATCATTTTTAAAACTCTAAAAAAGAAAGAAAATCATATATAATTATAAGATTTTATTGAACATTTTAAAAAATTTATCCAGTGATAAAAATTATTTTTTTAAAGTTTTCTTTTTAATTTTGTAGAAATATTTTAGGTTTGTCTTTGATTTGCATGTGCACCTGCATATTTTAAATGTACATGCACTTATATTGAAATGGACATTTGTGTCATGAGAGCTAATTTCCCTTTCTGCATGCCAACAACCATTGGGTGACAGGAATAGGGTATAAGCTAGTCATTTGAAGTCATTTTCTGACTCTTGTATTTAAACTGAATGTTTTCTTATAAATGTAGTATTTTATATTTGTAATTTGATCATCTTGACATCAATGAAGCGCCAGGTACAAAACTAGTGTAAATACATTTTGAATAAAGGTATTTCAACCATGTATTATTTTCATACAAGTTTCATTAAAGACTGACAATGTACTGTGATTACTTTCTTTGTTTATGAAAGAGGGATTACTGCCCAAATATACAATTATTAAATATAACCCCACAACGAATAACAAAATTAAATTGAAATACTTTGTCAGTCATCTTTAATGAAACTTTTATAAAAGAAGGATTGGATTGCTATATATATATATATATATATATATATATATATATATATATATATATATATATATATATATATATATAGTATTAATTTGAAATACTGTTTTTGAAGCCAAAATTGCAGGGTTTTTTTCAGTGGTTCCTGATAAGCAGGCATTTAACGCAAGCAGGCTTTGTGGTAGTGCTCAATATCAAAGATAGAGCTAGAGCATTAATAGAATTAATATGAAAAAGTTTTTTTTTTCACTTAACTCCTGTTTACTTCAGAGTTTTGTGGCTATATAGATGTAACATTGACATTTGTAACTGCTGACATTTCTCGATTCTCTTGTACTTTTATTGTGGTATGAGTGTTTTCCTTTTGCTTGATGGGTGTTGATTGGTTGCCGACTTCTCTTCCTCTCCTTTCCTCTTTTTTTTATTTATTTATTTTTTTTTTCCTCACCTCCTCCAATGATCTCTGGTTTATTGTTATTGCGTTGACCATTTACTTTAGGATAAAGTTGGATATTAGTGTGTGTGTGTGTTTATGTTTGTGTGCACCTATGTGCATGCATGTACATATAAATACATACAAGCATGCACACACATACATCCACACATGTATGTTTGTATGTTCATGTTAACTGTATTGTGTGTCTAATTGTATATTTGTGTTTGTGTCAATGATATATATATTTTTAGTGGGTTGTATTATTTAACTTTACTTGGGTTTAGTTGTATGAAAGAGCAGGTTTTTGTTGGTCATGTTGTTAAACCAATGAATTGTTTATTTTGTATTTTTTCATTGGTTTATGTTTAGTGTGCTCCTTAAACTTGTTTTATTGTTTTGACTGTTTTAGTTTAGATTATGGTTGAAATTTTGTGTATGTATGTTTTTGTGTGGGTGAGTGTTTGTATGTGCATGCATACATAGAAATATACATGAATGCATGTATGCACGTGTATGTTTCTATGCTCGTGTGTGTGCACATGCACTGGTATATTTATGCCTCTATATGTGCATTCCCCTTTTCTTTTATTTTTCTATTTTCCCATATTTTTCACAGCAACTGCTCCAATGAGCTACTATTGCTAGTTCCCAGACTGCATGAATTTAAGCATGCTACTAGGCTGGCATCACAGTCCCACTCTTTCACTGTCAAAACAGTTAAATGTTGTCATCTCTTCTACTCCAATAGCTTCATGTCCCACACTTCCAGTTTGTGGAATTCCTTTTCTATTACTTGTTTCCCTGATAGCTATAATCTCCAACTATTCAAATGTAATGTCAATCATCATCTCCAGATGCCCTGAACTATCCCCTACCCTTCTCTTCATCCTTTCCTCCATCACACCTCTTTACTCTCGTTCCCATTCTGTAAACCCCCCCCTGCATACTAGTGGCATCCTGCCTTGCTTAGGATGAAATGCTAAAAAATAAAAAATTATCTAGTGTTTTTGCATTTTGTAAAGAGTATAGTTGTGGTAATTTATCTGTTTTGTGTGTTCTTGAAATTGAGAAGAGCATTTGTGTTTTTTGCATTTAATAAGGGGTGTAGTTGTGATTTGTATGTTGTTTTTTATGTATGCTTTGTAAGGTTAGACATTATTTTGATAGTTATTTGTTGATATTGTGGTTACTTTTTTATGGATTGATTGGGATTGGTATAGATTAGGTTTTTTTAGGTATGGCGTTTTGTGACATATTTCTTTTCTTTTCTTTTTTCTATATATCATTATTTAGGAAGCAAAGTAGATGATTATTTAAATGTCTACATTTCCCCATTATTTAATTCCTCTTCTTCAATAAGTTGATGGTGATATATATTTTTATTTTTTTTAAGCATTTCACCCCAAGCAAGGCAGGAAGCCACTAGGACACAAGGGGTTACAGAAAATTTAGAGCAAGATCAGATAGGAGTGATAGAAGAAAGGAGGAGGGTAGTGGATAGATCAAGGCAACTGGAAATGTCAATTGACATTACACATGAATAGCTGGAGATTATAGCTCTCAGGGAAACTGGAATAGGGAAGGGAGTTCCACAGGCGAGAGGAACAAGACATGACGCTATTGGAGTAGAAGAGACGGCTACATTTAGGAGTTTCGACAGTGAAGGGGTGAGAGCGGGATGCCATCCTCGTAGGGCGCTTATATATATGTATATTGTGTTACTATTCCAACAAAAACATTTCCCTTTCATTGTTTGCCTTCATAAAGTTGGAAGGTGAAACATTTCAGCAAAAGCTAATATTTTTTCCAATTGTTGTTCTTATACCAACTTGTCTTATCCACAGAATTATTCTGGGAAATTTTACACACACACACACACACACACACACACATAATGTATATATATATATATATATATATATATATATATAGTAGCATTTTTATCATCCCTTAGTGTCTTTGTATATTCATGCATCTTTTTATTGGCATTGAACAGTCATTTTGATTTATTTATTATTATTTTTTTTTTTTTTTTTTTACCTGTTTTAATTTCAGTTAACTATCATGGATGACTGTTTCATCTCTACCTCTACAGCATGGTCTATTCTGGCAGTGTTTGTCGTTTACTACATTGTACGATGGTTGTTATGGCAACTGACTGTTGGGAATTATGATAAAAAATATGTTCTCATCACTGGCTGTGATAAGGGATTTGGAAACCTTTTAGCCAGACAACTCCTTTCAATGGGCTTCAATGTGTTTGCAGGCTGTCTTACAGAAAATGGCATCTCTGACCTTCAAGAAGTTGGAAGTAAAAAACTTAATGCATTTCTACTGGACGTAACCAAAAAGGAAGACATTGAAAAATCAAAAGAGTATGTGAAATCTTTGTTGCCCAAAGATACAGGTAATTATTCTGATATTTGCATCATTTTAAAACTTGCTTCCTGTTATTATATTAGGGTTGTAGGGATACAGAAGGCGATCATCTCTCTGAGGTGGAGATGAGTCACATGACAGCCACTTAGTGACATCACTTCATATAATGACAAGAGTGGCCAGTTCTTCAGTTTGTTTACAGCAGTCAAACTGAGCAATTTTTTTTTTTTTTTTTTTTTAGTCTGGGCCATAGGACTCAGACTGAGGCTAATTCTGCCTCCTCCAGCAAATGCCACAGTTTACAAGTCCATGGTGGTGTTTCCTTTTGGGAACATAACTTTCCCAGATATAGAAAGAAACTCCAGTTTGCAGACTTCAATTTGAGAAAACCCAAAACTCATTGTTTCTCCTTCATGGAATATGTCCTCGCCTGGGACAGAATAGATGAATCTGGAGTCTTAAACATGGTTTCTCAAGACACAAGATCTCCATATTATATGTAAGATCCTTTCACTCTGTAGATATGTGATATTTTTCTCTGTGTGGAACATATGCATCTATATAATTTTGTGTATGTGTTAGTGGCATAAAAGTATCTCTAAGAACAAAGCAAGGTTTTCATTCTTTTTTCCTTTCAGCCATTCTGTTCCATCCACGAAATATGGTGTTATTATAAAGGTATACCTCACCTTACATCGTTAATTGGTTCCAGGGGTCATGACATAAGTCATTTTTTGACTGAAGTCAAAATAACCACACTATAAGCCACAAATAAGCACTTCCCATTTCCTATTACAGTATTTATGGATGTACATACATTATTCTGAATAAAATAATTAATTTCCACCTTATCTTCCAGCCTTACGCTTAACATTAGCACTTGCGCTGGGACTTTTCTTCAAAGCTATAGGCAAAAATGTATTCTAAATCACAACTGAAATGTAATTGAAAGAACGTCAACAGCAGAGCACAGATGTAAACAAGTCTGAATTTAAAAATGGTGTTGGCGTGGAAAACAACACATGAGTGCCACCTGTCAGCAGGAATCTGAGAACATCTGCTGAACATACATTATTATACTAATTTTTTTTTTTGTTTTTGATGATTGTATGAGATATATAGTATACATAACATTATTTTTACATTTATTTAAATATGATTTTATGTGTTTATTATTTTAGTGTTTTGGCATTTCTAGTATTTTTAATGGCTGATGTAGATTTCATTAAACGACCTAAGGTGAGTTTTATTTTTCCATATAATATTTAAGAAAAACTGATGTATCTTTGAAAATGACTTAACTTGAAATGACTTAAGCCAAGGTATTGCTGTATTATGGATATAATAATGTTCATAATGTATGGTGGGGAATACAAATAGGAGAATAAGCCTTTCTTCCATAGCTCTCTCCCATAGAGTGTTTGGAAAGTAATTACATATTTTATTGCTATGAATATCAGTCAACTAACCCAGATAGAATCAAAGCTGAATGCTAGGAAATGGCATCTAGAATTAGTTTGTCTTTTCTTCTACCTGACAATGTGTAATTAATAGCACATTTCAGCATTTAAACTTGCAAAGAAGGAAGTTGGGTCTTCAGGGGCTTTTTCTTAAGAGCTGAATACGATGTTCCACCATCTACTGCAGTCTTTTAATCAGGAATGCAAATCACTTATTTTTGCATCACATTGTTAGAGGTGATGAAAAAAAAAATGAGTTTTGCATGTCAACAGAAAAGGAAAGAAAAAAAAAAATGGTTATTACAAAACTGAGAAACCAGTGCCAACACCTAAAAACCGGCACGCCATTCACAGAATTCCTTTTGTGTCTGGTGGAATATGAAAGGCATTGTCCATTATGAGCTATGTTTATTGTTAGTAACTTGATTGGATTAACGAAGCATTATATTGAAAGTAAATTTTTGTTCTTTAATTAAAAATGAATATATTCATTCGTTATTTAAAAAATCTTTTTGTACCCACCCTCAAAGTCTTTTTGCATGCAAAACTGCTAAAGCCAATAATTCTGTAAAAGTCAGGGATCAATTTTACACTGTATCGATATTATAAACGGGACTCCCCCACTTCTAAATTGATAAAAACATCAATTATTTTTTTTATTTTTGGTTTTGTATGTTTTTTTTTGTTTTTTTTTGGTTTGTTTTTGGTTTTGTATGTTTTTTGTCTTTTTTTTGGTTTTGTGCTTTTTTTTTTTGGTTTTCTGTGTTTTTTTGGTTTGTTTTTGGTTTTGTATGTTTTTTGTCTTTTTTTTTTTTTTTTTTTAAGACAATTCACCCCAAGCAAAGTGGGAGCACCATTAGCACACAAGGGGTTACAGAGGATTGAGAACAAAAGTAAAGAGGTGTGTTTGAGAAAAGGATACAGAGAAGGATGTGGAACAAGCTCAGGGTGTCAGATGTCAATTGACAATACACTTGAATATTTGAACCAAACTTGCAAGACACAATACATTGATTCATTCTTTTGGCAAAAAGTAACTTTGCTTCTTTGAGGACATGCTTTCACTCATTACGAGCAGTGACAAAGAGACGTCTGTTGTAATCAGACATGTCTCTACATGGAAGATGGAAGTAGTGATTCCTGTGGGCAATAGCTGCTGCACAAGCAGCTGAGAACCAAAAGGATGAATACGATTTCACTTTATATTTTCTTGTAGGGATGAAAGCCTCGATTCCAGTCAGAGGAGGGGATTGACAGATTAAGGTTGGTCTTACAGAGAGCTAGTATATCAGGAGACTTCTCAACGATGAACAATTCCACACTGCAGAGGTTGGTCTGAATCCCATGGATGTTGGTGAAAGATATGTTTAAGGGTTTAGGTATATATATATATATATATATATATATATTTTTTTTTTTTTTTGAGCTGGTTTAGATGCAGCAGGGACACCCTTCCCTGCACAACATGGCACTACAAGCACCCAGATATTATGCAACTGTTGATCAGAGCAGCCGCTCAAGACGCTATGCAAGAGTTAGGGCTCCTAACTACCAGTTGGGAACAGCAACCAGAAAACTGTCAACCCAGTACCCTCCGTATGAGGAGACGTTGCCACAGACTGTGCATATCACAAGGGATTCACAACAGCACTAATACAGATACCAAAGAAAAGATCCAGGAACCTCTTCCTAAACAGGAAACAAGGAATGTCTCTATCCCTGTTCAAGAGAAGCGGGAGAAGTGTTGAACAGGTGATAGGTAGATAGGTCTATCTACTCCTATTGCAGCCTAAAGAATGCTAACCTACAAAAATTAAAAAAAAAAAAAAAAATAATCCCCCTATTTTTTTATGAGTAGACTAGTCTAAGTAATATCACTTTTGTGCCATGCAAGAAAATCTTTCTTGTCAGAATCCATCTTGCACATTTACAAATTTACCATTCACCCATACATTGAATACTACTGCTATATCTGGTCTACTGCTTGTGCTATTCATCTAAAGGTTCTTGACAAAATCCAAAGAAGGATCTGTAATGTAATTAATCCTGACCTGGCATTTTGACTTCAGTCAATCTCTCACTAATGTGGCATGACTTCCGTCTCTTTTCTACAAATATTTTCATGACAACTGCTCTGATGACCTTTTTTTTTTCCTGGTACCCCAACTTAATGAATTTAAGTGGGCTACTTAATTGGCATCTAGGCCCTACTCATTTACTATTGAAATGGCTAAATGCAACCGCCACTTCTACAGTTTCTTTTCTCGCACTTCCCACCAGTGGAACTCCTTTCCATTTACTTGCTTCCCTAATAACTACAATCTTCAAAAACTTAAATGCAATGTCAATCACCATGTTCTGTCTTCTTGAATCCCATTCATCTTTTGTCCTTTTCTCAATCATCCCTATATTCAGTCTTTTCTTTCACTCCCTGTAACCCCCTCTGTACTCATGGCACTCCAACCTTGCTTGGTGTTATATACTGTACCTAGAACACTAATCGATATGTCACAATCCTCATAAATACATTGGACACTATTGGAAGTGGAGGTAATATGCTGTCTAAGTAGTTCACCACTAACAGTGGTTTACCTTATTCCTGCTGCTGCTGGTGAGTATTGCATTTTGCTGATGTTAGAAAGATAACCATTTCATTTCCAACCTCAGTTTTGGTTATTCCCCATTCAGTAACCCTTTCTTGGTTACAATACTTGGGATGAGTTTTTTTTTTTTTTTTTTTTTAATGTTGAGAGCTCGATTTGAACTTTTACCTGGGAGTATTTTGTTTTCTTAATTTGGGGGAAATTATATGAGGTAAGTCCTTTTTGGCTGAGTTGTGTTGATAGCAAATGAGAATTAACTCACTATAGCAGTAATTGTCTGCTAGATGTTTCTAAGGTTTGCCCAATTACAATGTCATCAGTTTTCTCTACTTTTTATCACAGAAGTTTAAAGACCAAGTAAAAGCGAGAGAAAAAGTTCCTCAGTCTTCCTACTACTCTCATCCACTAATTTTACTTTGTGCTATGTCATCTTAAGGTTATAGTTCTAAGTTATAGATGACCAACCCTTACTTACAATTCTATTGCAAAATCCTCAGTATCCATTGGAGGACTTTGTTACCATCATCAAATTCTGGAACAGGCGACAAGCACTAGCACTAAGGCTATGCCATTAAAGATGTTACTGTGTCTCCAGGATGAACGACCAATGCATGCCAAAGATTGGACTGCATGGTTAATTTTCCAATGGATGCCATAATAGTGACACACAAAAAGATAGACTGATGGAGGAAAGAAAAACATTCAGCACTTGTTATACCAATCATTGTCGGTGGTCTGATCTTGCAGCAAACTAAGAGACTTAGTGACACACTATCAAGCCTTCTCTTCTTTCGATAATGAATGCAGAGTAGACTTAATGAAAAAGAGGATAAAGCAGGAAAGACTATGTCACCACAGCAATAACCTTGGACCAAATCTTCCCTTGTAGCCATTATGGATCTGCCACCAATAAACCTGCAGTAGACATGGGCAGTCTTCTTCCTAGATTTTCATTTGCAAAGTCAAGCCAAGAGAAAAAAGATATTGGGTAAAATGCAATACTAGAAATGTAGTATTGTAGGCCATGATAAGTTTAAAATAAAACACACACCAGTCGACCGGTTTCGTCCCCTCTCGTCAGAACTGTTGACGGGGAATTTAGATTATGAGGAAAAGAAAGTCTGTCATGGGTGACATGAATGAATGGACAGGGAAGGAGAAAAAAAAAAAAAATTATAATTTTTTTGGTATAATTTTAATATATATATTTTTTTTTTTATTATTTTTTCTTTTTATTTATTATATTTTTTTTTTCCCACCATGCTTGGGGTTAAAAAACAAACACAAACTTAAAAGGATAAAGAAAATAAATTTTTAACTGAATGCCATCCCATTTCAATGCAACGTTAGAGTTGATTTAAACTATAAGCATAAACAACTCTTATCGGTATTGAAAATTCTTAGACTAAACTTCCAATGCACAAATATAAACTCAAGAATTTTTGTTAGAAATTACAGTCTTGGATACTGAGATTTTAAAATATCAACACAATTTACATGACTAACACACCTTACCTTGGGTTAATGGTTAGCAAGCTATTAGAGTACTTTGTCCCAAATAAAAGTGCCATGTGAAATAGTTATATTGGTGGGAATTTATCAACTTTTACTCTTATTTTGTTGCAGTTTATCAAAAATGTATAAAATAAGTGCCACTAAGAAAATAATTTGAACAGTAGTCTGTATTAAATAAGCACCCTACCATGCAGAGAAATTGAAGAAAATTAGTAAACAAAAGTAGCTTATTATAAGTTTGATGGGGTGTATTTGCTTACTCTATGCCAGTGATAACAAATGAGAATTAACTCATGACTGTAGTAATTATCTGCTAGATGATGTTGCTTAGCATTGCTCAATAATGATGACATCAGTTTTCCCTGCTTATTATTGCAGAAATTTGAGGATTAATCAAAAGCGAGTGCGACAGTTCCTCAGTTATTTATAGATTTCTCTATCTATGTAATCGACACTGCAACAACAATGTCGATGAAAGTAACACCTGTTGAAAGATGGAAAGTTTTAACTGCAGGTAAAACTTGGCAGCAGAAATTTGGTTTATCAGAAAATATGTAATTAGTTCGGAAAGTCACAGAAACTTTAGATGAACTAAGTTCATCAATTTGGTTGAAATGTATCTGAGGTTCCTTATGGTTACTCTGCAATAATACCTCTAGAAAAGGCATGAGTTTGCTTCTCCCTATGCTTTTAAATATCACTGATTTGGCATGTTTGTAGATGGAGAGAATAAATGAATTTTATTATTAAGTTTATTGTATTTAAGAAAACAAGAAAAAAGTCTTATCAGTTAATACTAAGCAAAGAGTGTAAGTTAAATTTAAATATAACCTTGGGTATTTCAGAAAAAAAAAAAAAAAATTTCAGCCTCCAATAATGCAGACTAAAATTAAAGAATTTCAGTCATCTTTCTAAGTTATTCTGTTGTTCTTCAGACTTTTTGGCAGGGACCCCAAAACACATCTAAAACTTTTGCAGGAGAAAAAAAAAAAAAAATTAATACAAAACTTTTTAAAGCAGAATAAATACATTTATAAGATTAAAATAAAATGGAAGACAATTTACATGTTTTTGTTCATTATTAAATCTATCAGGTCATCCCATAAGTTCTGTCCGAATTTTGAATAAAGAAAACAAGTGACCAAATGTTACATTTAATTAGATTCAATCAACAATGTATTTCCCCTGATTATCTATGACTTCCTTCCATCTATTAACAAGCTTACTAATTCCATTACTGTAAAATTCTTTTGGCTTTGATTCGAAGAACTCGCATATGTCAGTTTTAACCTCTTCCTGTGTTACAAAAGCTGTTTCTTCCAAATGATTCTGTAAGCTACAAAACAAATGGTAGTCTGAAGGAGCAAGATCGGGAGAATAAGGTGGATGAGGAATTTTCTCCCAACCAAGTTTTTCGATCTTTTGCGACACGATTCTTGCTGTGCGGGGTTGTTCATTGTTCTGATGAAACATCACCTCTTTTCGAGTCGCTAGAGCAGGTCTTTTTTTCCTCAAAGCTTGGTTCAAATGCTCTAATTGCTAACAGTATATTTGAGTATTAATTGTTGCATTAGGTGGTAAGAATTCAAAGTGGATTATTCCTCGGCGATCCCACCAGATTGAAAAAAAAAAAAAAAAAACTTTTTGCCCATGAAGTTCCCTTCTCAGCTGTGGCCCTTCCCCTTTACCAAGCCACTGTCTATGATGCTTAACATTTCGATTAAAGATCCATTTTTTTGTCACCAGTCACAAATCTATCCAAAAAAGGTGAAATAAGTTGGTGAGAATGGAGAAGAGCAGATGTCAACTTGGGATTTGAGGTTGTTTTCAGACACCCATTTTCCAAGTTTAGGAACTTTTTGAAGTTGTTGAAGATGATGAACAGTTGTATGGTTTGAACCAAGAACCACTGCCAATTCCTCAACTGATAAAGCAGGATTTTCTTCAAGAAGCTTTTCATCAAACTCAACTGGACGTCCAGTTCGATCTTTATCTTCAAGGGTGAAATCTCCACCTCTGAATTTTGCAAACCGTCTTCTGCAAGTTCTTTCATTCACACATTCCTCTCCATAAACTGAGTGAATGTTTCTAGCCGCTTCGCCTGCTGAGTTTCCTTTCTTGAACTCAAAGCATTATGTGCCTCAAATGATTCTTGGGTACTTCCATGTTAGCAGGGTTTTAATCAAACAAAATTTAATTTTATTGTTCTGAAATAAAATTTGATCAGTTTAAATGCATCTAAACATAAAAATAATCTTCAGCTCTGTTAGACGTTATAAAATACTCTTTAAATTTTGTTCATTTTAAAAGTTAAAATTCGGACAGAACTTATGGGATGACCTGATATTATACCAGATGTATTGTATTGAGAGTTTGATATTAATTTATCCAATATATATATATGGCAGATTAGTTCCATAAATTGTAAAAAAAAAAAAAAAAAAAAAATATTGCTATTAAGATTGTCAAAAGGTCCCTTCAAGTGAAAATGTCATCTGCATCAAAAGTGTATATATATATATATATATATATATATATATGGTTTATTAAATAAATAAGTTTTATCTTGTCTCAAATACTGTAGACTATAAAAATTATAATCTAATTTATCTAAACTTGAGAAAAACTAAAAAAAAAAAAAAAAAATTGAAGTAAAGAAGTATTGATTATTATAAAAAGGAAGACAATTTACAAGTTTTTGTTAATTATTAAATATAATAAAATCCAATAAATTTGAAATACTATACCAGATGTGCTATATGTAGAGTTTTAATTTGTCAGATATATAGTAAGGCTCCTTGGCTCCATAGTAGTTGTAAGAAGGGAAAAAAATAAAACAACCCCTCCTACATGGCTGTTAAGGTGGTTGTCGAAGGTCCTTTTAATCACATCTCCATCATAGCATATGGGTTTGTATAAAAGTAAATATTTAGACAAATCTGCTGGTTAGAACTTTAGGTTTTTTTTTAGTATCAATGCAATAGTTCCCCCACCACCACTGTAGGAACTATAATAAGAAGCTAGTGATATGCCATTTAGATCTTTAAACTTGCAAAGCCACAAAAATAAGATCCCTTGAAGGGTTTGGAGAATTATTTTTTATTAAACCATTAACTTAATGATTACATGAAATTCAAACCAGTGATTAAATTTCATGTTTTGTGAAACTTTTTAAAATCTGAAAATATTTAAATGAATTTTTTTTTTTTCCCCCTCCAAAGGTCTATGGGCCTTAGTGAATAATGCCGGCATCTTGGGACATGTTGCTTTCCCAGACTGTTTCAAACGTGAACATTATGAAAAAGTGTTGGATGTAAATATGTATGGAACAATTGAGATGACAATAGCCTTCTTGCCTCTTCTGCGTGAAGCTAAAGGAAGAATTGTAAATGTATCAAGTGTTGCAGGGATTGTGTCCCTGTCTTCTTGCATCCCATACACCATCAGCAAGTATGCAGTGGAAGCTTTCTCAGATGGCCTTCGGTAAAATTTTAACTTTTTTCCATCCTAAAAATATTTGAGCCTCTTTTGTAGAGACAGTGTAGCCATTTACAGATTGTTAAAAACCATTAGTCCCTACTCACATCCAGGATTGAAGAGCTTCCATTTTTCCTTGGAAAGAAAAAAAAAAAAACACACACACACACTATCGATACTTTGTCTTGAAAAATGTTAATTTTTGTAAACTCTGGTACAAATAGAAAGTCCAAAATTCTCAAACACAAAACAGCTTTCAGAAAATTTAACATTTGGGCATAAGATGCATTTCAACTTTAGTTGAAAGTTCTTCAATATATAATCCATTTCCTTATGGATTTTGTTTTGACAAGAATTACTTTCAAATTTTGGGGGTGGAAAAAAAAAAAAAAAAAAAAAGTTTCTGGGAAGTTGCAGATTCAAGATTTATATTTTGATTTTTTGTATCTTGAAATATAGGGGAGAAAGAAAAATGTTCTATGTCAAGAATGACAAGTAATATTTTAATTTATCAAATCTTAAAAGTCAAAGAAAAAATATCTGATAAATGTGTTGCTTATAATGACTTATTACAACTCCCTTTTGTTATACTGGGCACAGTGATCATTTTTATATATAATCTTTGTTTCTGCTGAAAAGTTGTCAGCTCAAATATTGGTATTTGGCAATAACATTAAAATATTAGTTTTGGGAAGGAGAACTTATCAGTCCCTTTGTTTAATTTGCAGTATGCTAGAAATTAACTCAAGTTTAAACAAAAAAAAAAAAAAATTGTTTAAAGATTAAAACCTTGCAGTAAAGCAATCATCTGGAGCAGGAAACTTATTTCACTTTGTTATTTTTTTTAGCTATGCAACACATAATCAGGATGTGTCAGTTCACATGTTGGAACCTGGTTTGCATGGAACCGATATTCTAAATAAAAAAGTGATTAAAGACGGAATTTACAGGGTCTTTCAATCGGCTCCCCAAGAAGTTCAGGATTATTATGGCGAAAAAAGCCTTGAGAGTTGTAAGTATAAAATATTACAAATTTTTAACCTTACCCCACTTGTGAACTCAGCTTTGAAATACAAAGTTACCTCCCTGTACACGAAAAAGGTCTATCAAACGAGGTGATTTAAATTTTAATGTCAAAATTTAAAACTGGGATGTCTGATTTTATGCTAGAGTCAATAATTACCATCTAACTTAGTATTGTAAAAAAAAAAAAAAAAAAAAAAAAAAAAAAAAAGGTTCAAATCATTACAATGCCAAATAGAAGGAAAAACTGGCAGTCTTACAGAATTTGTAAGCAAGCATTTGCAATTCATTCAACCATCTATATATAAAATTCTGTGGCTTCTGTTTGTACATCCTCTAAAATAGCCATATAGATTAGTACAATAAATTTTCATTAATATATCTAAAAAGTAAGTTATTTAACATCCAAAATACTCCCACTATTTTAAAAACAATTTAAGGATTAAAATAAATATTTAACAAAAATTCATTTTTTTTTTTTTTTTTTTTTTGCATATCTTTAAGTTCTTATATACAAGAATCCAGTTTGCAAGAACAAATCACAAGGCCAAATGCTTCAACAATTTGAATTTGGCTCCAGAAAGAAATATTTATGCATGACTAGTTGTACGATCAAGAGAGAGGGGGGACCAAAAAAAAAAAAAAAAAAAAAACCATGAAGTCCTATAAAATTAAAGAAATTATTAAACTGCAAAAGTAGGGTTTTTGCCAAAGTATTTTTCTAAGCAAATCAACTTATTCAAATTTCATTTTTTTTTTTTTTTTTATAAAATTGAACAAAATGTCGAGTTTGTAAAAAAAAAAAAGTTTGATTAACAGAACCTTTTACTTAACTCTAGTTAAGTAAAAGGTTCTGTTGTCAGGCTACTTGTCATGTACTCAAATTTGTTTTTTGTTGCTATCAATGTTTTTCATTGATTTTAATATGCACAAATAAAATACTAATGTGGTGTTGTTTATAGAAAGAGCTACTTAGAATATAGGTGTGTATGGGGGAGTGCTTGATTTACCAATGGAATAATCTTTAAGATCTACTGAGAACAATGTTTGCATACAGATAGAACTTTCTTGAATACACAAGAAATCAGAAAGAATATGACAAGGTTTTCTAATCAGATTTACTAAACCTGTACAGAGCAATAATTCTAAGAAGACTAAAAAACATACCAGGGTTAATATAAAATAACACTGCATCACTTGTGTAAAGGTGCAGTAGGAAGTTTTAAACAAAGTAGTAAAAGAAAGCTTGAAGAAAAGACTAACTGTAAGAATGAAAAATGTATGATTATCCAAAAAGAGCCCAAGTTCTGAGATACTATTCCTGTTTTGCACTTTCTGCAAGATGTAACAGATGCTTTTGAAACATGTTAAGAGAGGTTGGGGGGGTAGGGAAAAGACCAGAGTAATTATTTTAATGTTTTAAATTTTTTTTTGTGTGTGTTATTGGGTGGACCATGTAGCATTTTTGGTAGTAAAGGACACATTGTATAGAAAATTCTTAAACTAATTGTTGCATTTTAATGAAATTTAAAGGACTTATTTACAAATGAATTTTTTTTTTTTTTAATCTATTAAACCCCACTTAATATGGTGAAATGGAGAAATTTATATTACTTAAAAGCAGGACTCTGGAGAATTTAAATCAATTTGTTTTTATCAAATTGAAACAGCATTTACCAAAAATCTGCTCCGAATGCAAAACAGACATTTAATTAGAAAAGCTTTTAAAAATAAGATGTTAAGGACACTTGTCTATAAAAATAAATATAAGTTTTAAATCTTAAAATTCTGTTAATTTCAGTTGATATCAAATGGAAAATCAACCAATATTTTTTAAATTTTGGATTTGTTTTATTAGTATAAAAAGTTGTTTTTTTGTAAGTATTAGTCATCCATTCATGACATTACCAGAATATGAGTGATGACTATAGTAAATTTAAAGCCAAAAATTCTAAAATTCAATAAAACATTAAATTAGAGAATATTTTCCTAAATAGTAAAAAAAAAAAAAATTTAACTTCATAGAACATGTCAACCATGGTGACTTAAAAAAAAAAAAAAAAAAAAAATGCATTTCTGCAATATTTTAATATTAGTTTTTGAAATAAAGCAAAGTATTTTGCTCATTGGAAAAACTCATAAACTTAATCTATTAGCTTAAAATTAAGATAAAAGCTTCAAGATTTATTTTTAAAAATATTTTAAGCCTTAGTAAATTTTTTATTTTTTTGTTAGGCAAGTAACTTTCCTGATAAAGTCCCATATTTAATTTTAAGCTTGGCTTACAGAGCAAGTTAAAACAACTATGTATGTCAATTGTTTTATTCAGAGTTTCTGCAAGTTCTTCAAACAGTAATAAGACTGTGCTTACTTTATTGTATTCACATGGCCAACAATTTTACATACAAGAAATCAGTCAGCCAGATAGTTACTACAATGGCGGAGTTCTTAATGTCTTCCTGCTTATAGACTCATTGAAAGAGATTGTCAATATCTTCCTTAGGTCATCAATCAGGATATTTGGTACAATCTCAAGTGTTACATTCCAAAAAGTTAGACACGTTACCAAGAACTTGTTCATTTCATGAAGGACTGAGACCATTATATAAGTCTTAAAATATTCTCTGTGTGTATATGTATACGACTTGCAGTAGCTTCCTCTCAGAAAGGGTAATGGAGTCTTGTACAAAGTAATCTACACTGATGTATTGTTAGGATCAGAATTGCTGTTGTAGGGAGCAATTGTTCTAATCTGAACCTTTATCAGTAAGTGATTTTAATGTTACCTTTGACAGTTATTACTGTTTATTAAATATCTTAATCTACCATTTCCTTTTTTCCAGATATTTGGTCAACAGTCAAATTAATGAATTTGTTTACTAGTTCCAGACTGCAAAATGTTATTAATGCTCATGTTCATGCCATCACTGCTAAATTTCCGAAGACTCGTTATCTGATTGGCTATGATGCAAACTTTTTCTTTTGGCCTGTAAAAGTTCTGCCTCATTGGATAAGTGATGCCTTGCTGAAGGCAAGGTTTTCACGTCCCATTGGAGCACAGAAAAAGAAAATATCTTGAGTTCAAGCAAAACCAAAAGAATTCTATAATATAGAAGAAAGACTGAAAAATGAAGTAAGCAACCAGCCAATGATTGTTAGCATTCATCGTTAAATGGGCTCCAAATTTAAACTGAATTAAAACTGGTTTCCAAAAACGAGTAGAGTTGTTTGTTTATTTAAATGAATTAAAAGTTTTAAGGAGTAATTCTGAATAGATTTATTATTTCACCCCATGCAAGGTGATAATACCACAAGGACAGGATGGAGTGTAGTGGGAGTAGAGAGAATGTGAAAACATCAGTGAGGAAAAAAAAAACAAAAAAAACAGGAAGGCCAGATGGCAACTGTCTTTACAATTTTGGACAGTTGGAGGTGGCAGGGAAGCAAGAAATTGGAAGGGAGTCCAACAGACAATAAAAACTATTAGAATAGAACATGGTGGCATGTAGCTAGTACAACCTAAGACCTAGTTGCCAATCTAGCAGTAAGTATGCTTAAATTCCTGCAGTGGAGGTGCCAAAGAGGAAAACTCAGAATAATTGCCTCTAAAATATCTGTAGAAAAGATGGGAGAAGCCACATCAGTAAGAAAGTGATTATATAATCTGTAAATTGTATTTTTATAAATCTGACTTAGAAAATTTTAAGTCAGATAACCAAAGCTTTAAATGTTACTGAAAATACTGTGGGTGATAGATAAGGAAAGTGTACCCCTCCCAAAGCAAAAAGTTTAAATCTGCACACAAATAATTTACATAGTACTTTAATGGGCTATATGTATTGGGATTAAGAACTTAGCATCTTTATACTCAGTTAGAAAAATTGAGTAACACAACACAATGAACCAATTTTCCTAGCAGTTGGTCTAACAATTGATTTAATATAATCAATCCACTTCATGTCTGGAAAATGTTAGCAAAAATTGTTTATGTATAAAAATAAAGCTCTTGATTCCAATATTAGTGTTTAAGCCTTTTTATTATATATATATATATATATATATATATATATATATATAGCGCCCAGTAGTTAAAATACATAAATTGTATGCAGATTTAAACTTTTTTTTTTTTTTTTTAGTCACAAGAAAGCTTTGGTTATCTAATTTAAAATATTCTAAGTCAGCTTTAGAAAAATACAATTTGAATTTGCAAATTATTTCTTGGAGTATAAAGTGGACAGCAGAGCCATGTAAATCAATTTTTCAAAATCAGTTGACTAGACAGACAATTTAAACTTTCTGTTGTGTATTAGTTTTATACATGTATAAATATTTGGTAGTTAATTGCTTTATAGCACAGATTCATTTTCAAGACAAAGTTTAATTTTTAGTTCCTAAAACTCAATTTAAAGTAAATTACATCAACACCATTGCATGATCAGTACTAAAAATAAACCCAATTTGTATTTAAACAAAGTAATTAGTTATATAACAGCTAACTGGAAGGCCGTTGACTAATTGATCACAAGTCAAGTCACAGGCTTTTTCAGTTAAGACTTTTCTAGCCACACAAGTACTGTACAAAAATTCAAATAGGAAAAATCTAGATATAAAACGTTTTAGTAGCTAAGTTGCTCGTTTTTAAGTATTTTAGAATTGGTGAAGATTCTTATTTAGAGGAGGATGGGGATTATTTAAAGTTTAAATGCTTCCAGAAATGAAGGGAGATTGTCAAGACCTACTGTGATAGGGGAGTGGTGATCCAGTACTATTGGCAAGAAAAATTAGTTATATTTCCATGAAGAGCAACTACATGCAGCTGCTGGCAAAGTGATAACATCTTTGAAGAGAGTCAAACTTGAGCAACTCTTTTCCGCTTTGATAGACAAACCTGAATTTTGAAAAAAAAATCTAGGCAGAATCCCCCTACAAACCAACTTCCATATTTTCTTCATGGTAACAACCTGGTAAACTGCAAGTTCAATCAACAAAGTTTCAATCATCTTGTACAAGTAGAAGAGTTTAAAAAGTAGTTAAGATTTAATTTGGAAAGAAAAAAATTAGGTGGCAACATCAATATTAATTTGGCCAAATATAAAATTGTAAAATTATGTAGTAATAGGTATAGTTTGTCTTAAAAAAAAAAAAAAAAAAGACTTTAGAATGAACTGGCAAGTCATTTCACCAAGTGGAGAGAGACTAGTTTACCTATTTGCAAACAGATTTAATGAACTTGCAACAACACCATTCCACTTTGATAATTAGAAATGTTAAGTTTACTGTTGTAACAAGATTGAATAAAATTTAGAATTTGGAACAGGTGTTATGCTTCTAACATAACCAGATTAAAAAGCAAATATTTCACTTAATTTGTTAAATTGATTAAAAGTCTAAATGTCATTTCCACTTCAATTCAGTCTTGTCAAAAATGACATGTAGCCAATATACACTTTATTGGCTCAATGCAAAGAATTTTATAGTATAGTTAATATGCATGAGAAAATTAAAAAAATTTTCAAGTCATCAACACTATATAGAGATGGGAGATGTTAAAGAGGCTAAATTAGAATAAGTAAAAATAAATTCAATTTGTCTTTATTTCATGAATAAACCTACATTATAACAGCATCATTTTGTCAAGAATTTACAGTATGGGGGTGGTAGAGATCTAGTCTCTTGACTAGATGACAACAGCAGAGTGAGTTAATGCCTGTTGTAATGCAGATGACCACAGTAACAATAGTAGCAACTAGCAATTTCTGTTGCTGATAATGTAACTATTATCTAGTTACTGGCTTTTTTTCTTTTTCTTTTAGACTGCATGTATATTTTGAGTTGAATGCAAGTGCTGTTGGTTAGACAGGTTTTCTCAATATTTCAGGAAATGGACCAAAGTTTTGAACCCTAAATCAGGGAGAAAATCCAATGGCCACAGATTAGAAGGAAGAATGGGAGAGAGGAAAAGTAATGGAGGCACTGCACAATTTTAGAAATGAGAAACAGCTGCCAAAATAATCCAAGATTCATAAGATGATCTCTTCAAAATTGATTCATAAGCTTAGTTTCACAACAGAAGAAAAACAAAATCTAATCAGCAGAAACATGTATTAGCACAAGTCATTTGGAAGGACTTTATATGCAGTTAAGGATGTAAGGAAGTGTGTAACATTAGCACATTTGAAGAAAGTTTTAAACTTAAGTAGCCTGATCAGGCCAAATGAAATTTAATTTAAAACAGGCTGAGGTAGATAATTGAGAGTAGAAGCAAGTTGCATGGCCTCAATCTACAGCACATACAAATGCCTACATTATTCAGCTTTTAAGTTTGAATTATACAAGTTTTGAATATAGCATTAAAGAAACTTAAGAGAGCGTGTGAGAATACAACTTTAACATATATGAATTAATGTTAACCAGATTTCATAAACTCATTTATACAATCTTTTCCACAACAAAAATCCTGATATTTTTTAAAAGAACCAAGAGCAGCCTAAGTTTTAGAGTTGAAATGTAAAAATATATTGTCTCACATGTTCAATAATAGCATATAAGAAAAGTTACTATTCTTCCTTTCCTGGTTGTTAGCAGTAAAGGTTTGAAGAGCATGCCTGTCAAATGTGTAGTGGCACAAACTGCTCAATGTCAAATGACTTGAGTTGTTAATCTCTTGGACTAAATTTAACAGCCCTGAAAAGGGAAGGCAGAGGGTTCAGGAAAGTGGGGAGAAAAAAAAAAAAATGCTGAAGAAATCCAGCAATGTTTCAGCATGAGCAGTAGTAGGAGCAGCAGCAATCTAGTTTGATGTTGAATCTACTTTATTTGCTGACAGACCACACCATTTTCTTGCAAATTTGGATCTGTTGTTACTTGGCAAAGTCAGTCTGCGGTCTCTTTAGAAACATTCATTTTAGAATCAAGTTTACGTTGAATATTTTCAAAACTGTCTTGGCCCATGTAGTCAATATTGCCATGTTCCCAGGCCATACGTTTCTGAAAGTCATCCATAGCAGCCCTGTTGCCGTCATGATCAAAGCCTAGTGAAGCCAACTGGCCAATAAGTCCTTCCTGAAAATAAAGATAAAATTATTGAAAGATTTAAAAGTTCTTCAGCAGAACTGAGAAATTTACTCAAAATAAGACTATTGTAAACATTTAGATACAGATTATATTTTATTACAAATATTGGAGTGGAAGTTAAGGAGTGGAATGTATATTTTACCACAAGATCATAATGAACAACTTACCGTTACTGGCTCATTCTGTATGGACTAGTTATCCAAAATAAATTTGAAAGCAGTAAAAAGAAGAAAAAGGAATAAGTGGAACTATATCAATAACAATATTTGCAAGAATATACAAGACCACTGAATACTGACAAAGGTTACCGAATAAAAATTTAAAGATTCAGTTTAAGCATTATAAAGTTAGCAAGGCTTTGATTTTACTGAATATTAACCTAATTTTCACCTGAAATTTCTAATCCAAAATCAACTAGCATTTGCACAAGAGAATTTAAAAAAAACAACAACAAAACAAAAAACATTTACTCAATAATATTGCCAAGAATTGAGGAAAACACTGCATACAAAGCCCTGTTGATCAAACTTCATGCAAATTATTGGATGTAAATGTCTTTCCAAAATATTTTAAATACTTTCCTACCTAAAACTAAATGAAAATTTAATGAAAAATAAAGTTTTATAGCTTAAATAGGCTGGAATAGAAAGTGAAAGAACACCACACACAAAAGCAAAAGCTTAAGAACAGCCAAGCATAGGATATTGGTAAAAATAAGCAGCAACTTTTGGAAAAGATATTCATAGTTACAAGATAACATTTTGTACAAGTGTGCCTAGAATGTGTCAAGATTGGTGGAAGGCCAGCATCTACTGATAGACTACAGGTGGAAGCTTCAGAAAATTAGGAGAAAGCTTGAAATCCATGCATCTGGAAAGCAGTAATAGTACTATCACGCAAGAAAAAAAAAAAAAAAAAAAAAAAAAAAAAAAAAAGGGGGGACCTTTCCCAATTAAAAGAATAAGACATTACTAAGGAAGTTAAAAAAATTACCTTACAATCCAAAGGCTGAGCAAAGTAATTTAAAAAAGTAAATTAAAGTTTAGTGTTAAAACATTTGTAAATCTTCACTTACAAATAGTAATGATTCCCTACCCCCAAAAGGTTAACATAACTGAGGGAGCTAAATTTAAAATAAATTGCTATGTTCAGTCACCTCATGAATTATCAAATCTTCAACTATTCTTTGCTGAGTTCAATGCTTGAAATTAAGTTTAAAGACGAAAATGATTTCAGGAGTAACATGAAAGTTTAAATTTGAATTTAAGCATTTTGCCAAGTTATACAGAAGAGATAAAAAATTTCTGAAAGAGTAAAGATTTTAAAATATAAGTGGTTACCATGCATTGACAGAATTTAACAGTTACATTGCATGGGTATTTGGAATGGGAAAGGGTAGGAGGCAAACAACACGTTAATAGTTCATGCATAGGATTTAGAATTTTTAATTTCATTCTTTCAGGATTCAGTTTTGAGAGAGAAAAAAAAAAAAAAAAAAAAGTTTATAAGCAGGAAGCAAGTTAAATCTAAGCTAGTAACTTACCGGCATAGAGTCCAGATGCTTTTTTTAAAAAAAAAAAAAAAAAAAAAAAATCATAAAATGAGTAATTGTTTTTCTAGACAAGCTGAATTTTATTTTTAAATGCATCAACTCTTGCTAAAGTTAATATTAATGTAAGAGCTATTTGCTGTGATATATTTTATGAAAATGTAAATATGAAATTTGAAAATATGAATATTTGGAATTAATTTATTATATTTCCATTATAAATCTAGATTATTATTAGCATTCAGAAGTAAATACATTTCCATTGAAAAAAAATTTAAAAGTCATCTAATCAAACTTACTGCTGATGGATCAAATTTTGGTTGCACACTACTGGTGAAGATGTCCCACCAACGTTGAAGGAATTCAGCATCATGACCAGAATGAGGCAAAGGAGTTACAGTTCTTGTAGAAGAGCTATAAGGATGTTGCCATGGTTTGATGGCACCAATGAAGTGCACAATCTTTACATTTTGTTTGAATCTGTTAAAGAATCAAGAACCAATGTGAATGAAGCCTAGGCTAATCACAAAATATCAGTAACTTTGTTATTCAATTAATATTAGTAAAAAGTAACTGACAACCATTTTAGAAAACAAGGCACAAAGAATATTCTCAAGTACTAGAAAATAGTTGAGTAAAATTAGATAAGAATTGAGAAAAATTTGTAAAATGAGATCTGGAACTTAACCAGAAATAATTACACGTTAGAAAACAAACTTATGCAATCAATCACATTAGCTAAAACTGCATTATAGCCAAATGATTTTAGTCTCATCAGAAAAAAATATACTGTCAAGCATGAAAACTAAGCTACTGCAAAAGTCAGTGCCGAGCACTTCATAAGACTATTTTTGCAGAAACTATAGCTAGACTAAGTTTATTAAGCCCTTATCAGTTATTCATGGTATAAAATTATGCTTTAATAAGTAATATTGCTGAATGTCATTTTTAATATTTCTTCAAAAACTAGCATTTTAGACAAATTTTTAGAATTTCATATTAAAATGATTAGACAATTTCTAAATTTTAACAACTTTGTAATGTTACAAATTAACTTATTTCCATACTATGAAGAAATGGAGTGGATTTACTTCAAACAATTTAAAAAAAAAAAAAAAAAAAAAAAAAAATTTGTCAAGGGCTATACAAAGAGCTGATCAGAATATTAAAAAGAAGTCAACCATGGTCAGGATCATAGAGTCAATGCAAACATTCTAGGACAGGTTACCACCCACGGTTATAGAACCTAGTGTCCTAATAACCCATAGTTGGGAAGGCAGGAGAAGAGATGGAGTCATACTCCCTGCCACAAAGGTATTAGCATGTAAGTGAATGTCACAAACTCAACAGAAATTAATTTGGCTCTCAGATTCCTATATCCAAGATGCAATCCATTACTGTGCCATCAGAACATTACATCAGTAAATTTCTTAGAATATATCAAAGAGACTAGTAATTGTAATTCTCAAGTAGAATGTGACTGAAATAAACAGTTGATAATAATTAACTGCTTAAGAGAGGTGTGTGCATACACACAAGTTTCTAATTTGAGAAAAAAAAAAAAAAAAAAAATGCGCCATGATGCAATTCATTTTGCCAGAAATTAGAAATGACATGCTGTATTGCTTGGTATTTGCTCTGGAACATCCAATATGAACATTGGAGAATGTTTGGGTGTCAATCTGAGGACAGTTAAGATTATTCAGAAAGCATTGGAGGAGTCTAAAAGGGTGATTTATGAAGGTATGGCAGCTCAGAAAACTCATTGATTGCTCCGATAAGAAAAGAACTCCCAAATTTGTTAGTGAGGGCCTCGGACTCAACATGGAGACCTACATCAAGTGCCTTGAGGAGGTAGTGCTGCCTTGGGTCAAGTGGGCAGCTGCTGAAAGACCCTATGTCTGGCAACAGGACTCTGCACTATGCCACACAAGAAACCTGTCATGACTGTCAAACAATTTCTGTGACCACATCAGCCCTTACGTCTGGCCACCTAACTCCCCAAACTGCAAAACCTTTATGTGCAAGGTGCAGTTGAGCAAGAGACCAACAAAACTCCTTGTAATACCAAAGATGAACTGAAGGCAAGGGTTATGGCAGCATTCACTAATTTAAAGAGAAAAACCAGAAGAGTTGCAGGAAATTCCAAAGTCATCTGGAGGCAGAGGTTGAAGCCAATGGTGATTTTATTGGATTTTTTTTTTTTTTTTACTCTTCAGTATTTAAAGACATTTTTGTGTAATTGTGGTAAATGTATCTTAAAATGGGATGTGCTATTTTCATTTTTGCATAATTTAGACATATATATATATATTATATAAGGAGGAAGGAAATCACTTAAGAGCTATTAATGCACAGGTTTTATTGTAGAGGTCAGCTTGGGACAGACAAGTGGAAGGAAAAGTTAAAAAAAAAAAAAAAAAAAAAAAAAAAAAACAACAAACACTTACTGTCTGAATGCTGGTAGATAACTATAAAATGCCTGAGACACAACATTGTAAATGAATGGCAAGTGTTTCTTTATGTCTTTTGTTGGCCATTCATTGAAATAAAGATTCAACAGGCCTTGATCACCACCTAGAGTTTGAGAAAAAAAAAAAAAAAAAAAAAAAAAATGGATTAATAGTTACAAATTGCAATCCTTTTTCCACTGAATAACAGTCTTAGATTTTTCACATTACCTACTCACAGTTAAGACAGCTGAATGCAAACATTAAGCTTAAAAGAAAAAAAAAAAAAAAGTTTACCAAATGACTTAAAATTAAGTTTCTAGTTATCCCCCAAACTAAGATTAAAAGAAAAGATTTGTAGATATTACCATCAAAAGTGCCTTGGGTTGATGCAAACCTCATCAAAGATTTATAAGTTTCTACATTTGGTGTGTACACAAAGACTCCAGAGTTGAAGCAATCAGGCCAACCAGGATCAGGTGCTGCTGACAATTCTTCCTTTTCAAACAATTCATCTACATTTTGAAGAACCTTTAAAGAAAAAGGTTCGTTTTTTTAAAAAAGCATTAATCAATTAAAATTTCACATTATTCAGCAAAAATTCAACTTAAAGTTCAGGGAGTTATCAAGTAATTATATCAGCTGCAAATGTTCCTAAATGACAAAATGATTTGAGCAATTTTGTTTAATTACCTAACTGACAATACTAGGCAAATGAAATTTTCAATGCATAGATATTTTTCAATGGTAAATTGATAGTTTTGACATTCTGCATTATTTATACTGTTAAGACATTTTATTCAGTAGTTTTTTTTTTTTTTTTTAGTCAAGCCATAATAGAAGTTAATTTGCAAAAAGTGAAGTAATATTTCTATCCAAGCTATTAACCAATGAATAACTAATAGAAAGATCAGAAATAGCTTCAAACAACTACATGAGTATTGGAAAGGACTTAATAGCCACCAAGAGATTTTTAAGTTCACTAAATAGCTTACTTTTACTGACAAATTGAGAGGGATTCAATGCTGTACATCAGTTTCCTTTAGGAAATTGAAAACCTCAACATTTTAGTTTCTACAAACTTATAAATTCTAGTTTTATAAACTAGGACCTTTACCCCAATTGAAAATTCAAAAAGTAAAAGCCACAAATGCTAAAACTTAAGATTTACATTTAAACTGGGATATATTGATAATAGTAAGAATTAATTTAGACTGCCAGGTTTATACAAAAATTATAAAAGAAATTGATAGGAATAATGGATTAAGGAACACTCTTGAAATGAACAAACTCTTACTACTCAGAAGGCTAAAAATATTAGCTTCCAAATTGACCATCATTTGTAGAGAAATAAAAACCAATTTACCAAAGTATCTGCATCCAAGAACACACACTTTGAATACTGTGTCAAGTTCCAACAATGTAACTTTGTGAAAGTTACATGCAAATCTGGGCGGCCAAGGAGTTGAAGATTCTTGAAATCTTCACTGGACAGCAGGTCAACAACATGGACATCATCGAACACATTTTGGAGGTTGTTTCTACAAATAAATACAACTTAAGCTCAAATATTTTCCAGAAGCCATTGTCCAATTTTTATCCATTGGTTGGAATCTGAATTGAATTAAAATAAAATATTGAAGATGGCAACTTACCTGAAAGCTTCTGATACCTCTTTGGTTATCATTACCACTAGTTTTTTCTGAGTACCAACTCTTCGGAGGGACTCTCCCAACACCAAGCTACCTACCACATAGGTATCATTTGTAGCAAGGGTTACGAAAGCTTCATTACCTGAATTCAGAGAAACATGGCTTAACTATGATTGAATGTAGCATTAAATAAATATTAAAAAGTACTATTTTTAATAGGTAAAAGAAGGATTGTTGTTTACATTTTTTGACCCAAAGATTAACAGAAATTAGCTATGCAGGATACAATGAATGTAAAGTTTAGTTTTTTTTTTTTTTTTGGTGGTGGGGCAAACAATATATGTAAAAGCTAATAACAAGAGAAAACCTTGGGCTTTTGAAGGGTATTATAATAAATATATATATATATATATATATATATATATATATATATATATATATATATATATATATAAAGCATTGCTCAGGATAAATAATGGTATTTTTATAAGCCTGACCTAACTTTTTAGTTAATCCAAGGTACTAATAGTTTCATTTTTTTTATCATTTATTTAAAGAACGTTCGACACCACCCTTGAACTTATTCAGGCCGCCATTCCTTCTCCCCATCCTTGAACTCAAACAGGAGACTAATGTAGTTGGTTTAAGTTTTTAACTTAATTGTTAAAATTTTCCATTGTATTGCATATAGACAATTGACACCTCCCCCCATATTAGGGTACCCAAGAGCAGTCCTAAGAGAACCAAGTAGGAGCAATCAATTCATCAAAACCTAGTTTAAAATTCAACCCAAAACTAATGCATGCATCCTCTCCATCTATAAGATTACAGGGTGTATGTATCAATGTTTTCACTGCCAATACAGTGGTTTTATTGCAGATGGCAATAGGATCATAATTTTGAAAGTTTATCATAACTATGAATCTAGAGTAAAGCAATATAAAATAATTATTTCAGTCAAACCAGACTCAAAGCTGTGAAGATTAAAAATCAACTTTAAAAGAACAATACTTATTACAAACAACAATTCAAGAATCTGTATCTATAAATTGTTAAACTGAACTGCTTATTGATACTTTGAAAATAGAACTGCATTTGTTTTAGTTTCTAAACAGAAACTGAACAACCAAACTAAGTTATTGAACAAAGCAAGCCAAAAGAATAGAGCTTACTGACAAACATGTCTGGTCATCATTTTTTCAGAATGAAGAGAAAACTTAGCACCAGTCATCCAATGGCAAGCTTTAACTTTCAAATACAGTTTACTTAAGATTCAAGATGTGGTAATTTTTTTTTTTTAAATTGACTTAATATTTTACAGTCAACTAAATTTAAAATTCGATTGTTAGCAAAGTCCTAAGAACCATCTAAAAAGAAAATCAATGATTGATGTTATTCAACTGAAAGTAGGTCAATGTTGGTAACATTTGCCTTCATTACAAGCAAGGCAAAAGCCAATTAAAGAGTTTAATCAGATTTATTGTTTATATTAGTGTTGATCTGTTACCAATTATTTACAAAAATCAAATCATGAAAGTGTATTGAAAATATAAAAGCAGAAAATTTTTAAATACTAAATTATTCTGAAAGGTTGGATTTATTTGATTTTAGTAAAAGCCTAAAAGCAGCAGGCTCTATAAACATCAAATGCCACACAAGTTTTTAGATACATTTATATGGCCATCACAATGTGGACATGTGTCTTTTATTCATCAACATATATCAAGTAACATACAAAACCATAGCAGTCCTTATCTAACACTGATGACATTTAGAAAGAAAATACTTTCACAGAAAGTGCTCAGTTAAAACTAATGGTTAGATTCTTCATCACAACAGTAGGACTGGTTATTCTAGACTGCAGAATGCATTAAGTAATTTTAGAAAAGCTACAAAATTAAGCTATTGGTAAAGTTATATTTGGCCATTAATTAATTTCCATGTCTCCAGATTCATAAGTATAAATACTATCTTGAATCAATAGATTCATGTTGCTGTGCTCCGATTTCATTTCATCAGTACTTGTTTTAGCTTTGTTCACCTATCATCGACCCACTTATACAGTGTGCAAAGTTTTTCTCTCAAATTTGGAGAGAAAAGTAAGGGAGTAACATTATGAAAATCCAATTTAGTTTTACATGCATATATTGAACACCAGAATGCTTCCTCAGTGAGGTCTATTCTGAAGATCAGAGAATAGTTTTAGGTTTTCTATAACATTTTCTCTATGGAACCAGGCAAGAGCTATCATTTGATTAGCATAGTTTCTGCATAATTGCAAGAACTGTCTTGCCTACTCAACGTGATTCATTTATTTAGTCCTTAACTTCTCTGCACAAATTGCTTTTTTATTATTATTATACAAATAACTAGTACATCTTGAGGAATCCTAATGGCACAAATATTTCAATGATAATTTAGTCAAGTTTGGACTTTCAACCTCTAAAGTCAATTCCCCACCAAAATTTCTTCACATCTTCAGTATATGATATTATGTATCACAAAGACAGCAATTTAAAATGTTTGTGTTCATTCTATATGCAGATACTTTTTTTTTTTTTTAATCATTTCACCAAGCAGGACAATAAAGTCACTAAGTCAAGCAGTTAATGCACACAAGATAATATGGGAAGGAGGACTTAAGGAGGGAGAAAAATAAATGAATGATAGTTTTTGCACTTGTTTGTGGAACTCTGACTTATTGTTTAAGCCATTGTAATCTGTCCTGGGACAGAAGATTACAATTGACACTGCATTTAAATTTTTTTATGATCAAACAGTTAAGCAATAAGCCAGAAGAGTTCCAGAAGCAAGAAGTGCAGTAAAAGAAACTAACTTAGAACTCCTGATTACATCTAACTGTAAAAATGATGGTACCTTGCTGCCAATCTAATAATGCACTTAAATTCATAAAGTCCAGGTACCATTAACATAAAAGACATTTATAGAAAAGGTGCAGGAATCAACTGAAAAATATATGGAGAGTCAGAAAGAGGGCTTAAGATATCTGACATGATTGTACTACAGTGAAATATTATACAAGTTTCAAGAGATTTACAGTTTAGCCAGGGGAGGGGGGGATAATTAATCTATGTTTATTGCATATTAAACCTGAAAAGGAGAGAAGAAAAATATCAAGTTTGACTTCTAATTGGAAAAAAAAAAAAAAAAAAAAAAAAATTAAAATACTTTCCATCCAGTAGGGAGCTACAAAAGAACTTAACCCAGTTGATAGCAGCTGATCCTCAAGTTGTAACCTATTAATTAGGTTGCTTTCCACAATGCAGATAACACCTCAGCTAATTTAATACATTAGACTGGTGTCTTGTACATAATGATAGACATGCTAATATTACTAAAAGGTTAGTACAGGATTCCTCAGACATCTGAAGAGAGTAATCAATATTTTCTGCATTAGTTTAATTCCTGAACAGAAAGATTAGTGTTTAGTTTTAATAAATAATATGGAAGAAATTGCAGGAATCTTTTATTTTTATTTTTTTTTTTTTTTTAAATACAGTCCTCTAATTATTCAGTTGCATAGTGACACTAGGCAAATAGTTTCACCAAGTTTCAAACCCAGTCGGAATATCAGATCAAGTCAGCACAATGTCAAATCTATTCATGTTCTGCTACTGAAGACTCATCAAGTGCATGCAAAGAATAAATGAAGAGGAATTTCAAGATTTTCAGGACACAAAAATCACGTTTATTCAGGTAGAGAACTGGACATTTCGGCAAACCGAAAACCTAATAATCAACACATTTTTGTCATTTCATATACACTAGCTCCAGCCTAAGAAGAAAAAAAAAAAAAAAAAAAAAAAAGTTCAAAGCTGAGGAGTTAAGGAAAATCATTTCTGTTCAGAAATATTTAACTAATCACAACTTAATTCAGTTTATGCCATTTCAGTCAGTCATTCATCCACTTAATGGGTGTTGCTTTGAGCTACAGTAGTTGCCTCCTCTAATATGTTAACAATTCTACAAGTCCAGAAAATGAGCTACTTACTTCAGAGAAATGGTTTTGGAAATGAATAAATGTCATTCACCCCATCACCCATTAAGAGACAACATCCACAGGTTTATTTCCAATTTGGACAGAGGCAGGTCCTTACACAACAGTAATGTACATGGCTAGTCATACTTGCCTACATCTGATGTTTGGTCAGGATATCTTGTGGTGTCCTACAATTCTATTACCTATTGGTTTACATGCAACTTTAAAAAAAGAGTGATGTCCCACTTTTTTTTTTCTTTTTAAAATCTAATAGAAGTGCTTTGTTCATTACAAATAATCCATCAAATCCCTCTCAAAAAGTCTTGTTAAGGACCCTGAGTAATTTCAGATGCTGTCTTCAACTACCTTCTTCCAGATCCATAAATCATTAAAACATTAAGTTTCTGATGTCACATCAAGAGCTACTTTTTCAGTTGTCTGTCTTCCACCTGAATTTCTCCCTTCTCATGAGATCAAATTA
Source organism: Acanthosepion pharaonis (assembly GCA_903632075.3). Classification (NCBI taxonomy): domain Eukaryota; kingdom Metazoa; phylum Mollusca; class Cephalopoda; order Sepiida; family Sepiidae; genus Acanthosepion; species Acanthosepion pharaonis. The sequence continues at coordinate 355,399 of CAHIKZ030001373.1, read as the reverse complement.
ACACCTATCAACACCTGACAAAATAATGAACAGTCTAAGTTAGAGTCAATTCTCTTGACTAAAAATATAGGTTCATCAATCTCAAAGTCATGCAAGCTATCTAAATTCAGGTTCATGAACAATACTATGGTCACTTCTCCAAATACTTTACCACTGAAAAGTACGTTTTCCTTAATTTGTAAAGGAGCATATACCTTGTTTTTCAAGGGCAGAAACATTAGATCCGGCAGCAGTTAAGTTCAGAAATTAGCTATACGAATCCCAGACATTGTCTAATAGTTATCTCCCCTGATCTTTTTGTTCAAACTGGTCAGAATCACAGATTTCACTTACCATGAGCACAGTAGCCAAACTAGATATGTATTAATTGCTATATTAAATCTAAATGGACATCTTCCAGTTCATTTACATATGACTGCAATCTTTTTCAGCTATTCTACATCCACCACCTATTATCACACTACTAGCATCATAACATACCTTTTGATTTAGGCACATACCAACTCCTCATTGTATCCTCTTATCTGTGCATTACCCTTTAATTCATCTTCCAAACACCTTCAGATCAGAAGTATTTGGAGAAAACCAGCTCCATAGTAATGGCCTTCCACATAACATATCCTGCCTACTGTCTTTCTATTCTGGAATCTTATTTTACATTTGAAGAATCAGCTTGCCCACCGGGTCTTCACTCTGAATCAAAGCTGTTCATCAATTTGTGCATTCAACTGAAGTTGTTTTTTTCCTTTTTAAATAATCTATTTACTTCAGCTGTTGCATTTCAATCTAGTCAATCTGTCCCGCATTTAACAGAACAACCTGGTCAATTTCCAAACTTAAATGGAGTTTGGAAATGGACAAGTGTACCATCCTCTAGATGGGATGGATAAAGGGCACTACACTTTATTTTTTTTTTTTTGAAGCCATACAATTAAATTTCCTTTGCTACAAAATGGTTATCATTTCACCACTAAAAATCCTCAACTTTACCACCACGTCATAACATTGAAGACAATGAAAATATTTTTGCTCATTACGGTACTTTAAGTTCTCTGGACGACCGAATGCATTTTTGAAGGGGACGAGTCGAAAAATCTTCAGAACGCCCTCGAGATGGGGGTATCCTGTCGCTTTCGCTGCTGATCATGCGACGCATTCAAGTCATTTCAGATGTTATCAGCGGATAAACTAAGGGAGGTGTGAAAAAGCATAATTTAAAGTGTTTTATGAGCGCCTGACTAACATCGAGGATTTAGTGAGGAAAGGTGGGGTTTTTGTTAAGTGGAAGGATATTCCATCATGCTTTATAAAGTAGCGCTTCTTTTTTTGCAAGTGTAAGAAAAAAGTGCAATGGATGTCTAAGTAACATACCATACAGTAGTAAACAATTAAACTAGCGAGAAAAGCAATGAAGAAAAAAAATGTTCAGCATTGTCAAAAATAGCGACATTACTAGCCAAACCTCAGGAGGTTCATGTTTCCGACTCGAAATGTCACATTTTCTGTGGCTGTTAGTAGTGTTACAGATGTTTTCATCACGGAGCAGGAAAGTAAATTAAAGTAAGCTGTTTAAAGTTTTTCCTATTGGCAAACAAATTTATTTTACTGGAAAAAAAAAAAAAAAAAAATAAAATATAGAATTGTAATTAATTTACTTTTTCCGGGATTAGAACCTGAACCGTTTCAACTTTTTTTTTTTACTCAAAAAAAAATTAGACTTACTAAAAGTTAAGTATTGAATGGACGGAAATAGAATGTGGACACTTGGGATCAAGTTTGCAGTGTTGATAAAAGTTAATTAATACGATCGAGTACAGACAACAAAAAAAAAAAAAAAATGCACGTCACTGCATTCAATCTAGTCAGGACCATTCAATGGTATTATTTTGCTTTTACTCAGAAATAAAATCACGTACGTAACCGGCCTTCCACAGAGTTATTAAAAATTAATACGTAATTTTAGCCAGTCAAATTCAATTTTTTTTTTTTCGCTCAAGACAAGTTGGAATAGCAAAAAAAAAAAAAAAAAGTAATTATTGTAGTAAAGATTGTATGTAATTACTGGGGGGTGTCAATAATCAAATGTATCTCAGCTAAGCAACAGGCAAAATTTTTACCATTTTGGGAGAAAGTGTCGAAAAGAAACTGGATCACCACGGGGGCGGGAGACAACACGATGTTAGCATCTCAAGGTAGAGCAAAATTATTCGAAATAACGACTGTATGTAAAAGCGTGTATGTATGTATGTATGTATGTATGTATGTATGTGAGAAAGCGTTTTTCGTTTGTTTTTGGTGTTTTTTTTTTTCGCATTTAGGAAAGTGAAGGAAAGTCAAATCGAAGATTACGCTTCACCTCGGTTGGCGTTCGTTTTGTTTTTTAAAAAACTAACCTTCAAAATGAAGAACATTTTGAATTGAAAATTAAAGTAAAATTAATAATAAATCACTAGTAAAAATATTTCAAGATATGATTATTAAACAAGAAAAATGCGCTAGCTTTCTATTATTACTTTTCAAAACTACCAACTTATTTACATTTACAAAGGTTCTTAATCTTGTATTGTTACAGGATTTGAGGAATGCAGGTAAAAAGTGAAGAGGCCTACGTGATACAATCGAGTAGTTTGTCTTGTCTCCCAAAGTTTGGACAGAGCACCAGGATTCAGTTAAATTACGAAGTTAATAATACTAGAAGCCTGGTGATCCGTCATCTATGCAGTACCTTCCCACTGCAAAAAGATGAAGGGTGGCACGTCTTAGTGCCTGCGTCAATAATAGTGTAGAGGACGGCGCAATTTTTGAATTACTCAAAAATGCGATGATTGTATGTGGATGCTACAACACAATAAGACCTTGGGGCTCCCCCACACACTTGTCCTCATAGGTTGGGGTTGGGAAGAGAAAAAATTGCAGAGTCAAGGCTGATTTCGGTTGGGAAGAAAAGGCATTTCTTTCTTTTTGCGCTACGTAGTAGCTCCGTTCAATTCAATAAAGCATTTTTTAAGGCTATACAATACATTTTTTTGGGGGGGGGTATAGTGTGTAAAGCGGTTGGTTAGTGCAAAATATCTTTCAATAGTTACAGAAGGTTTGAGAAGTAATTTGCCAGGTGATACAATAATAAAACTAAAAAATGTAAGTTGTAAATTGTCCGAATTTCTTAGATAAACATGGGTCTTATTTTCGGGGGCGGGACAAGAACAAACATTGTTTTTTTCACACACAAATAACAAAAATAAGTCTCTTTTACAAAGTTTTTAACTTATTTTTCTTTTGACAGAACAGAAAAAAAAAAAAGAAAAGTGATTTTTTTTTTTTTTAAGTTTGGCACTTGCGACATTTACGCCGTGCTAAAAAAAAAAAAAGAAAAAAAGTGTATCCTTTTCCTTTTAGTTCACAATACTTTTAGTTTTGTAGTTTTACACGTAATCTACGATTACTATGGAGTAATTTTGTTCGTTATAGTAATTTACACACACAAGAAAGTTAAAGAGAAAGAACAATCGAATGGAGAATTAGTCACGTTTAAAAAAAATATATATATAAAGAAAATAAACGTGCTTTACCTTTTTAGTGAATAAAAAGGTGGTCGGTTTCAGTTTATTTAATTATATTGTAATAAGGAAATATAGGTAAATTATTATATATAATTTGTTTAAGTACTTCTTGTAATCGGAAATGCTTCGATTTTGTGGATAAAAAAAAAAAAAGTTAAAACTAAAAGTAGTTACTGTAAGTTACAAGTCTCCAAGGCAAAAGGAAAAAAATACCTATATACAACTTAAGTTATTATTAATTTTGATTTTATAGAAGCAAAAGTAAAAAATTATTTATCTAAGTAAGCCGAATATGTTTGTTCTTTCAAAATAACAAAAGCGCAAAAATTGTTTCAGTTCTACGTTTTTTTTTTTAGTTTTTTTTTTTTTTTTTTTTGGTTGAAGTTTAAGAAGACTACCGAAAAAGGTGAGGAAGACAAATGTTTCGCTATCTTAAAGTCTGGCAACAAAGAACAGAAAAATAAAGTTACTCGAGTAAGGAAAATAAAATAATAATAATAAAAAAAAATCTTAATATGAAAGTCTCCGTATAAGTCCAATAAAGAAAATAAAATCAGAGAAACGGGTTTTCACATACCACTTTGTGCCATGTTGAAGAGACTCCTGCAATCCGAAACAGCAGACAACCGACCTTGACCAAAGAGGGCAGATAGCCAATAAATACGTCACTTCCTGTCATGTGACTACAGTTGAATGCTAAAAGCTAATGTCATGAAAAGTACGGAACACTAAGTGTGCATACTTTGCTATTTGACATTTTGAATTAAAATAACAAAAAAATGTATTTTAACTTTGTTTCATATTCTTGCAATGCTTTTATTTTCTTATGCAACAAAATTTACTATTAATTCAGATTCGAAATTTTGTTGCATAAGAAAATAAAAGTAGTTCCGACTTAGTCTTTAAAAAAAAGAAAGACAAGATGGTTAAATGGAATGCCGTTAATAATGACAATATTTTTTTTCGGAAATGGGCCAAAGTTATTTTAACAGATTTCTTGAATAATTTTTCAGTAAAAAAAACTTTATTTAATCATCAAAATTCAAAAATATGATTAATGCGCAACAGATTTTTTTTCTTTTTCCTTTTTTTTTTTTTAGAGAAAATAATTAGGAAATTTCATGAAATGACTATTTCGTATTTTTTAAGAGTTTTAAAGAAATAAAAAAAATTGTTTAAAATTGAATATTTGACCCAATAAGTCTCAAATCAGTCGTTGATTTATATTTCTTTAAGTTTTAAAATCAACAGTTGCTTTCATGGCGTGGGTGTTGCGCTTAAATGGCTTCAGCTTAAAGCAGCCTCGGCTTTTTAAGGGTTTGAGTTTTTTTTATCCATTGTCACGAAATAAAACAAGAAAAACATCATAAAAATCTGCGACATCTTATTACGACCCACGTATAGTAGTAGTAGTAGACTCTAGGTAGTGGTAACAATTTATTTATCAGACTGTTTTTATTCGGATACTTTAATTTTCTTTTACTACAGACTGCTGGACACATTGAACATTGCTTAAAGGATTGAATTTAGACACCTGACGCAAAATTGCAATCTAATCATTGCAATCATTATTGTTAAACAGTATCACTTATCCACCAAATTAAGGAATCCGTTGTTTGTTGTTCTTTACTTTTTCGTTTTTGTTTTGTTTTGTTTTTTACTTTGTTTCGTGTTTAAGTTTGTGTGCATGTGCGTGTGCCTTTGTTTGTGTGTATGTATGTATGTGTGTCTGAGTGAATTAATTTTTTTCTTTTTTTTGGTGGGGGTGGGACTTTTCGGGCTTTGTTTTTTTGTTTAAATTTCTTTTCTTTTCTTTTCCTTAATTGTAGGATTTTTTTTTTTTAAATATTGTCTTTTTCACTGCTTCCTCTGCAACATTTTTTTTAAAATTAACATATTTATTTACTTTTTATCAAATGAGCCATAGCAGTTTTTAAACATTACTAACAGCTATTTGTTTTTCGGAAATGTGTTTATTTTTATATTGCAGATTGAATCATTTCATTCATCATACTCTTTTTTTATATATCTATTGCTGACTGTACGCATAATAAAAAAATAATGGCCAACAGAACATAAAAGTTGAATGCTTTTTAAATTTAAACTTTAAATCAATCATTGAAAACTTTATTCGTGGTTAGTTCTTTATAAATATACCACTTTAAAAAAGTAAACCAATTTTCTTTCAGCGTGTTTTCAAATTGACCATCTCTCTAGCTTCTTAGAATTATTATCCATCTGCCCGCCCACACAATATCTTTTCAAAGCATTCTTCTCAAGTTCACTAACGAATTAATTAGGATAATACTCTATTTTAGCTTTATTGTTGGGGGAGAGAAAGATTTTCACTCTTTTCTTATGCTGGGGTTCTGGAAACTTCACGGTTCAAGTTTAAAAAAAAAAACAAAAACTGTTTGGTCGTTTGATAAGATTTTGGGAAAGTGACTCAGTTTGAGAATTTTACAGCACCTGTTCGAATATATACAGATACTGAATTCAAATGTAATATTTGCATTGATTAAAAGAAATGGAAGACAAGATTAATTAAATCCTGTTGAGTTGAATGGTACTTATTTATTTGTAAATCATAGAGCTTACAACGGTCGTAGAATGTAAAAACGACCTGAATATTGCAATGAAAACAACAAAATTAAAAGAAAACCTAAATTGAAGTTAATTTTACTATTTGTTGTTGGTAATGATTCAGTTATTGTTTTCCAACTATGATAGTAAAAAGGAAAGAAATTTCGAAATTTATTATTCGAAACGTTGATGGAAAGTTATTTGGCTCGGTAGTGCAGACTGATATTATTGCAAGTAAAAGCCTCCGTAGATATTGTTTATGACCATTTGCAACTTCCGTGTGTAATTTGTCCTCGAACTCGCTTGCAAAGGTCACATAGACCCACGAAAACAATACGTTTAAAGACGATAAAATAACAAAACCGGACATTTATCGACGATTTGTAAGTACACAATATAAAAATACGCGTTTTTTTGGTTTTATAACGAATTTGGCAGTTGCAAATTCGGCAGTTTAAAAAAAAAAAATTATGTTTGCATTCTTCTATCGTAAAACACGTTTTTATTCTTTATACTTTAGTTGTCAAGGCAACCGAAATGATGCTGCTTCTGAGAAAAATGTCTGCGTTATCAAATGTTCCCCTTTTTCTTTCTTTCTTTCCTTCTATCTGTCTCTCTCTTTTTTTTCTTTTTCTTCTTTCTTTCTCCCCCTCTTATTTTATGTTGGGAGTTTATTTTATAAAGTTCAAGAGAATGGATACTGATGAAATGAAAGTGAAATGTTGTTAGTTTATTATCGCAAATAAAAAAGAAAAAAATTAATGTGAAAAATATATCAAGAAAATTAACTAAAAAAAATTATTTAAAAATTAGCAAAAAAAGTATTGGTAAATCTGTTTTCAAACATTTTAAAACAAAATATTGTTGAAATTGAAAGAAAGTAAGTGTGTCAGACTGTCACTCATTTATTTCGACAAACGAAAGATAAACAGTAAAAAACAGAAAAAAGTTCGTAGTTTTGACTTTTGAGGATTTTTTTTAATGAATTTTTTGTATTTTATTTAAATTTTTTCTTAATTAAATTTTTTTACGTTTTTATTGATTTGTCGTGTTTTTATTTTTTTTGTGATATATACACACAAAAAAACAAACTTTACTACTTGAAGTTAGCAAAAAACATGTAAATGAATCCTCTGTGTGTGTAAAACTTTTGATTTGACTGTAAATTAAAAGAAAAAGTCGGGTATTTCCACATTGACGAAAATTTAATAAAGCAGAATTAATCTGTTAATAATATCATGAGGTATTGTTGAAGCGCCGTAGGTTAGTAGTGGTAATGACTGTTCTTGGTTTTTTCTTTTTTTTTTTTAAAAAAAAAAATTAGTCCCGAAACCTTGTCTGCCTCCCCAGTAAGCACAATTTGATAAAAAAAGTAAGGCTTTATTTCTGTTTTCATAGGAAATTTTTTTATATATCTATGGTGGGTTTAAAAAAAATAATGTAAATCCGAAATTGTCTTCATGACAAAGTTAAAAAATTTTGCATGAAGAAAAATTATTTTGAAAAATACCATGTCATATGAATGGTGTGACTGTGAGTGTGAATGTATCATTATTTTTTTTTCCTTTCTTTTGTCGACAAGACTAAGAAAAAAATGCAAAATAAATATCATTTTTGCCCTAAAAAGCTCAGAGAAGAAAAAAAAATAATCAATCTTATTTTTATTTAAATTAAGTTTTAGTTTTAAAAAAAAAAAAAAGTAACCTATGTTTTTACTTTTCTTCCTCAAATTATCAATCACGCGTGAAATTCCGCTAAAAGTAAAACACAGCTTGCAAATCATGTTTTCAGCTTAAAGAGGCGGGGAAATAATTGCTTTTTTAAGAGAAAAATATGCAAAAAAAAAAAATGAAATGCCTCGTCAAAAAATAGAAAATAAAAAGCACTTTATTCGGTTTCAGCAATGATTTTCCCCAATAGAAACTTTGAGCCCTTTTTTTTTTCTTTTTTAACAAACAACTTCTTTCCCCTTTTCTTATAGATTAGACATCGTTCGGTTAAAAAGATAGATAATTGTCTGTCCGTTTGTAATTAATTAATAAACTGCTGTATTAGTGTTACTGTTAATTAATTTTTTATTCTCACACACTAACAACCCTTAATGTCCCTATTTTAAACCAGCGGTTCTTAAAGGTTTATACTCCTCCTTCCATATCCAGATTTATTTCAAAATCTCTCCTGCACCCTTTTATCTCAACATGACATTTGACACTGGGGTACTGAAATTTATTCTCAGACCGACCCAAATGGGAATCAAGTAAAAAGAATCTCTGATGTTTGATCAGATTTTAGGAAGTAGGTCTACTCATGAACTCTTCACTACATCTTTGGTATATCCTTCAGCTAAAATAGTTTTCTTCAACAAATATGTACATCAGGATTTTGTTTTTGACCTTGTTTAAAATTCAACAGATTAATTTTTTAAAGAAAAAAAAGCCAGAAATTTAATTTATTTATTATTTTATTAATTTCTCACTTTATAAATTCCTTTGTCCTTTCTTTCAAATATTTTTTCATATATGTCATTTGTTTCCAAAATATATAGAATTTTTATAGTTCAATCAGTAACGCAGCTGTCATGCTAGGAAAGTTTTCTCTCTCCTGCCACTGGAGGCAAAAAGGGATATGTCTTGGAATATTATCAAGATCTTATTCCTTATTTCCAATTCATACTGTTTATTACCAGCATTAAAATTAGGTCTGAGTAGTTGCAATAGAAAGTAACTGAAATTAAGATGACAGAAGGAAAAAGGGATAAGAGTTGGAATATTATCATCGTCTTATTCCTTATTTCCAATCCATACTGTTTATTAGCAGTTGTAGAATTATGGTCTGAGTAGTTACAATAGAAAGTAACTGAAATTAAGATGACAAAAAGAAAATTCTAATATGATTCTACTTGTCCCTCACTTAGTTCCTTTGTTAGAATGTACATTATACCTTCATAAATAATGGACTGTTCCATTTTGATCGCATGTAAAGTTAGAAAAAATATATCAAAGATGCTACTTGGTTTCAATGAGAAAAAAATAAAGAAATGCCCTGCAAATACTTCATAAATAATGGATTGTTCTGTTTTGATCTCGAGGAAAGTCAAAAAAAATATCAGTGATGCTACTTGGTTTCAGTGAGAAAAAAAAAGAAAGAAAGAAAACAAAATTCAAACAGGAAAGCTATGAAAATTTCACAAGTTGTACTAGTTAACAATAACATTACAGATTCTTCTTTGTATTTTATCAGGAATCTCTAAATACATAGCAGAAGCAGCAGGCCAGGATACTGTTTGTTGCACCCTTTTAGTTGACCTTTTGATGAAATTTCTCCACTTTTAACATATAGACAAAATCTATTTGGGCACCCTTTGAGAAAAACTAGTATTAGATCTGTCATCTAAGTATTCATTGTATATCCTTTTCTTTTGACCCTATTAATATGCACCATTTTGTTTTTTGACACTTCCCCTTACTTTTGTTCTTCAAATATCAAATCCCTATTAGGAGGTCAGAGGTAATTCTATGACAATTTCTGCTTGCTAAGATTTGTGTCCTCTATTCTTTTATTTTATTTATTTATTTTTTTTTGTTGTTGATTTTTTTTACAGAAATTTCTAAAAGGAAACATTAGCTAATCATTTCAGATAGACTAGCCAACCAAACACATTTCTTTACAAGAAAATTTAGCATTATCAATTTTTAAAAATACTATTGTTTACCTAATTGTTATATTCTGTGCTAAAGGAATAAACACATAACACCAGGTGGATACTAGAAGAAAGGTTTATTGTACACAACAAGTACAATATGAAATGAAGTACAGTTATACACACAGGTCAATCTAGTAGTGAGTGCCACTAATTGAAAGGTCGGACATGCTTGCATCGTCACGCTCACATGCACCCCAGTCTCTCGTAGACGGTTGACTTTATAGGTACTTACTACCTATAGTGTAATCATTCATAGGGATGACTGTTTATTCCATTACATCACTAATACAAGGCCTAAGAACCACTCAAGGTAGAGGGTTACTGAATGAGGTTGTTTTGCAGGCATAAAGGGAAGCAGTAAGATGTGCATATTATGAGGATATATAGGGCAGATACCAGTTGACCCCAGACTTAGAGAAATTAAGCTTGTTATGGTTGGGCATAGGGCCTTTTTTGAAATTCTAGGTGTTGTGGATTCCGGGATGAAATCCGGTCTCAAAATGAATGACAAACACAGGAATGAAATATAGCAAATAAATGTATTGACGTAATAATACAATTGGTAATATGGTTAGTAGATCCAGAAATGCGGTTAGTAGCAATAATAATGTATATGCAGTCTGGGAAATTCAGTATCGAAGTATGACTTCCTTCTGAGTCTACGTGCTCGCAACTGTGACTCCTACAAAGCGGTTACCTCACACTCTCACTCTCTTACTGTTCACTTTATCACTCTATCAGTGTATCTCCCTCTTACTTCCAGGTATTCACTGGCAGCAGTACAAGTACACTCTGGTCAAGTCCACTTGTATGAAAAAGGGGTGGACCCCATAACACCCCCCTCCTTAGATCCCTTTTGGGGGGAGTTAGTATTTTTTTCTGTTATGGTTGATAATCAGAGGTTCGGTAAATTTTCTCTTCCTGTTTGACCTTCTCATTTCTGTGTCTTCCTGTGGTCTTTGGATCTCAAACGCTTTTTCCATTGCATCCATAGAATCGTTTTTTCTCTATGGTTACAGCTTGGCCCCAATAGGTGTAATTGGTTGATATGTCTTCTATGTGAAAACTTCTCGCCTTGTACTGTGTACATCACATTTCCTAATCTGTTAATTATTGTGCCAGGCTCCCAGTAAGCCATATTGTTTGTAAACATCCTAAAGTAAACCCGTTCTCCAGGTTTAAATAATCTCTTGGGTACAATAGGTGTATACTGGTTTTTGTCCTTGTTTGACAATAATTTGTCAAACACAGATTATATTTTTACCTTCATCCTCTGCATAAATTCATCCTTTTCCGCTTCTCTTCTTATCTCTTGCAAAGTCACAGGTAGTTCCTTTACTGCCTTGTATAACTCTTTACTGTTTTCATCTATGGCAGCAAATGGCACGTTTCACTTCTTTTTACATACTGGTTGGACGTTTTCTTTTAATTCAATTCTGGCCTCAAATTTGTTGTATTGTCCCAACCCAGTCGAAAATACCTCAGGAAATTGGTTATATAATTCTTCCTTTAACTTTATAGCATCTGATGGTTCAACCTCTAACTTTTTGCAAAAAGAGCTGATAGGTAGATTCCAAACGTTGAACTTTTGCATCCAGTCGATACCTACTAGATTTTCAGTATCTTTCATGACGTATATATTAAGTTTTTTTGTTCACCCATGAAATTTAACATTCACGATTATTTCTCCTTCGAATTTTATTCGCTTGCCTGTAACCGACTTGGCAATTTTTTGTGTATATAACATGGTTGGTCTGTTAAGTTTTCTCCATGTCTGTAGGTTGATTATCATGAGTTCGGAACCTGAATCCAGTTGCAATTTTATCTTTTTATTTAAAATTTCAAGTTCCACATATTTCCTTATGTTGGTGTTGTCTTTGTTATGCATCCTAGTAGCTCTTATTCTACTAGTATCTTTTCTGTTCCTACATCGGGATGCCTTGTGGCCCATTTTTCCACACTCAAGACAGTTTTTATATTTAAAACGGCAATCCTTGTTCCAATGTAGTCCTCCACATGGATAACATGCTGATGGGGGGGGTATATTTGCTTCGATTTTCGTCATAATTTGCCCTGTATATTGTACTTTTTCTCTTATTATAGAATTTTTGTTTTCTTTCTGGGGAGGGTAAGAATCTTTTTTCATTATTATAAAATTTTTGTTTTCTTTCCAGGGAGGGTGAAGAACATAGACTTTTGTTTAACTTATGTATATGAGATACAGCTGACTCCTCAATGTCCTTCGCGTCTTTCTTTATGCTTAGGCATCTCTGGCAATCTTCCGATAATTGTTGTAGCATTAGTCCAGGTTCATTTTGTAATTTTGAAAGCATTCTTTTGCGCATTTCACTATCTTTTGTTTAACCTAACTAACCCTTGAACAAAGATGAGACACTTGAAATTGTCCGGGGTTAATTCTGCTAATTTGAAGTTGTCGCAATATTTATTTACGATTGCGGCAAACATGGAATAATCCTCATTATCGCCCTTTACCAGGTTAAGGCATTTCCACCTCCTGTGGAAGAGTGATGTTTTCGGGCTGAAGAGTTCTTTAAGACATGTCACTGCTTCGTCAAATATTAATTCTTTCGTCTTTTTGGCAAGATATAATCCACGAACTTTGTATATTCTACAGTTCCTAATTTTGTAAGCAAAAGACGTAGCTTTTTTGCTTCTGTCCAGTTTTGACAGTCGATGTTAAAGATGTCTTCATGTCTTCTGAAATAATCTTCAAAATTTTTGTCCTCATCTAGAGAATATTTGAAAATCTCTAAGGTATTCCACACTGCGTCTTGCGAAAAAGTTGCCTCTTTTTCCATATCTAATTGCTTGTTACCTACTACTTTCAATATTAGTTCCTGGACCTCTATTTGTCTTTCTAATTGCTTTTTGCATTCCTTTTTCTTTTTATTCTTTCTTGTAGTTGTAATTGTTGATCATTTTGGTATTTTATCAGTTCTACCAAAATATTTTAAAAATCTTCCATGATAACTCAATTTTACATATTTTTACTCCTCGTAACTGTTTGTCACTAATTTGTTGTGAACAAGGGGAGGATTTTTCTATTTCTTCTTCTCATGTGAGTTCGAATCACTCATCGCCAATTCGCTGTGGACGACAAGGAAAATTTTTTTTTTTTTCTTCCCGTGTGAGTTCGAATCACTCGTCGGCAAATTTGTTCTGGATTCTGAGATGAAATCCGGTCTCAAATGAATGACAAACGCAGGAATGAAATATAGCAAATAAATGTATTGACGTAATAATACAATTGGTAATACGGTTAGTAGATTCAGAAATGCGGTTAGTAGCAATAATAATATATACAGTCTGGGAAATTCAGCATCAAAGTATGACTTCCTTCTGAGTCTACGTGCTTGCAACTGTGACTCCTATAAAGCGGTTACCTCACACTCCCACTCTCTTACTGTTCACTGTATCACTCTATCAGTGTATCTCCCTCTTACTCCCAGGTATTCACTGGCAGCAGTACAAGTACACACTGGTCGAGTCCACTTGTATGAAAAAGGGGTGGACCCCATAACACTAGGAAAGAAGCTGTGTGGAACTTCTTCCTTACCAAAGGGATACAAAAGAAATGAGGATGTGTTGACATTGCGTATGTGGCATGGCAGGTCTAGTGAAATATATGTTATTAAATCAGTTTGAGCAACATGGTAATTTCCATGTAGCAGTGTGTAGGATTTATTTTTTATTTTTCATCATCAAATTTCAATACTATGACAGCTAGGCATAGACTTATGAATGTCAAAGAAGGCTTCTGAGCCATTCTTGACTCTAATGACATTGTGGTGTTTTGGTGGTGTGTTGGCCTTATCTGAATGTTATTTTTTTATATATGTATTTTTTAGGGTTAAAAAGGGCATCACAAGCCGCAGCAGGATTACAATATTAGAAATAAAATCATATACATCATATAAGCATCGAAAAAGACAATAACTGGCTTTAGTATACATTTCAGAGAAATGACTGTATATTTTAAAGAACACATGTATACAGAAATAAAGAAATTTTGCTTATTTGGTGGTGGCAGTATGTTTTATCCCAGACTGTCCGCTTCTTTCGGTGGTAGAAAACAAAGAGAGAAAGTTTTGATTTTTGTTCTTTTTTTTGTTTTGTTTTTTTGTTAGTAAAAATGCTTGTTATGATGCATCATGGGAGTATTCTGTATTTTTTAACTTTTTTTATAATGTAACTTTTATCCTTTCATATTGTTAACTATCATTCTTATCTGTATTTTAAAGTATTTTTTATTGCTTAACTTTTAATTTTTTTTAGTATTATGGTTCAAGACTACTACATAGTCTACTAGTAGGGGTTGTGGTTTATTCAGTAATTTATTCATTGCTATCATTACATGTTTTTTGTTTTTTAATCAAGTTCATCCCAAGCAAGGCAGTAAAGCCACCAAGATGTAAGGAGTTACTTACTGGGTGTGGAAAATGTAGGAAAGAGGAACATTGCTAAGGAGCAAAAACAGAGAAAGAGTAATCAGGAGGATAGCAGATAGCAATTAACATTGTATTTAAATTTTTACAGATTAAAGTTGGCTGGAAAGTATGGAGCTGGAAGGGAGTTCCACAAGTGAGAAGTGCAAGAAAAGAATCTCTCAGCATAGAAGTTATGGTTACATCTAGCCAGCTCAACAGCAAATTGGTGAAACTTTGTTACGTCTTGTATTGCACTTAAATTCAAAGAGTCTAGGTACCATAGCAAAGAACTCATCTGAACAATTAACATGAAAGTACTTATACAGAAGGCAAAGGGAGGTAACCTTATGGCAATAAGAAAGTGACTGAAGCCGAGACACCAGATCAGAGCCAATAATATTGCTGATTCTTCTTTGGATTTTATCAAGGAGCTCAAGACAGATAGCAGGAGCACCAGCCCTCATATGTAGCAGAAATATTCTAAGCATAGATGCATGCTAGATTATAGATATATAAGATAGACTCTAAGGAGATAAACTGCCTAGCACAACACAGTGAACCAACCTTTCTGGCAGTTGACCTAGCAATAAATTCAATAGTCTTTCCACTTCATGTCAACTGAGAAAGTTAGCCCAAGAAAGCACAGCAAGTCACTCTCCTGGAGGTCAGCATCAGCCATGCTGATGGAAGGCACAGAGGGTTACTTTAGATGATTAATAGAGAGCAGTTTAGTTTTGGAAGCATTAAAATTAATAAGCCATCCCTTGCTCTAGTCAACAACAAACTGAAGGTCATTTTGGATATCAGCTGCCATTTTGACCTTATCAATCTGATCAGACTTACTAGTGAGACAGGAGTAAATGTCTGTGTCATCAGATACCAAGTTGAAAGCTGATGCCATTGAAAACAAATGAACTTAGTTCCAGATACAATTCCACAGACTTTGACAATGCTGGCAGTAGGTTAAGTTCATATTCTGTTGAGTTTTACATCTACAATATCTTTTGCATTTATTTACTTATTTTTTTTTCAATTTTATTGCATTTAGTTTCTGTGGAAACAATCAAAACCAGATGTTCATTAGCTAAAATGCCTCCACCAAGAGCTTGAACAGAATCATACCAGAATATGTATGGTATAGAGTTGACTTGTGTAGACATGTTTGATGCATACTATCCAAAAACACCCCAACCAGGTGATCCAGACTGGTGGCCTCAGTCAGTGCTTTGTGACCCTCACTATCTTATCAACAGTTGCTTTTTTCTATCTACATTTATATACCTTACAAATCAAACTAAAGAAAACAGGTTATTAAAGGATGAAAAATTTTCATGTCATTCTGAGGTTGTTTTTTTTTTTTCATCCAAATCCATGAATTTGTATTTATTTTTTTTACAACAGTTTAAATGTGACATTAGTCTTTTGTACCCCGATAGCCATCTACCTTGCTCTTTGATCTGAAACTAATTTGACACTAAGTGGCAAGAGATGAAAAGAACTTTGCATCAAAAATTACAACTAGGAACCCTGCCAGCACAAAATAGCACTTATAATGTTATGGCTGAATCTCAGAAAAATATGAAAATTGAGATGTAGTAGAGTGAGCAGCTCTGTACCATGATTTGGGGGGAGGCACGAGACCTTTGCACTGTATAACAGGTTTCATCACCCAAAAGCACATCTTCAGACTAAGATACGTGTAAACAAAATTAGTGAGGCCCTTGATTACACACATACCACAAGGATCATAGCATTATATATCTCAAAGGCCTTCAACAAGGTGTGGTACAAAGGTTTGCTGCACAAACTCTCTAGATATGGAGTCACTGGAAGGGTTTTTGTCTATCATAAAATATTTCCTAACAGAAAGTAGTTATTCACGGCCCTGGCAGTCAATGCAGGTTTACCCCAGAGGTCACTTTTTGGACCAACCCTTTTTTTGATTTGCATAAATGATCTACCTAAGAATAAATTCTAATCATTTGTAAATGTCTATGCCAATGATATGAAAATATACAGGTGCAACTGTTAAAGTCTTGACAATCAGAGACCTCTGACCTCTCTTCCGATCTAACACTAATTTCCCAGAAGGGAAAAAAACTGGCTGGTTATATTTAATGCCTCTAAAACCAAACTGCTTACATGCCATATCTGCTGATCAGACCCTGAACTACTGTCAGTCATAATGAATGGATATCCCCTCAAGTAGGCCCCAAACTCACACCTGACCTCAAGTGAAATTCCTATATAGAATCCATCACTAAAGATACAGGTAAAATGATTGGCTCCCTGTACCACTCCAGTAAGTACCTCATGCTATACTCTAACTTTATAAAAGCACTGTTGCCATATTTGGGTAGGAGCTTCCAAGATCTCACTTTCCAGTCTTGATAGAGTTCAAAAGCATCTCTGAGTCCTTGTGGGAGACAAATTATTCTCCACCTTCCAACCTCTCTCTCACAGACAGGATGTGGTAAGTCTCTCACCATTCTATTGCTACTACCATGGAAAGTGCTCAGGCGAACTGCATCTCCTGGTTCCACCAGGTCAGACTTTCACGGGTAGGACCTGCTATACCACTTATGTAGTAGCACACCACCCACATTCCCTGCATATTCCATCGGCAAGAAGTAAGTTCCACTTAAACAGCTTCTTCCTGTGGAAGACTCCCTAGATTACTACAATCTTAACCTGTTCAAGTCTAGAGTCAACAGTTATCTTCCCCTTCTATCCATATAAACTACCCCTTATCATAACCCTCTACCTTAAGTGACTCCTGAGCCTTGTACAGGGTAAACCTTACTGTAAAAAAAATATATATGTGACATTTTTGTAAGTTATTAATAAAAACACGATATCTCATATGTAACTTTATTCTTTATTCAGCCCCAGACTCTGGTGCCTTCTTCAAACATGGATTCTACATTCTAGTGTGGATATCAGAGCCCCTATGGAGTGGCTGTTTATATATCTACACATTATACTGCTATTTTCAATGCATGCACATCCACGGCACAGTTGGCCCAACTATATGTTTACCTGTCAGGATCAGTCTCTTATACCTTGCAAGTCATGGAACTACACTTGATAGCCAAAAGGCCATCCCTCAAGTCAACCTTGCACCTGGCTTCTCTGACATCACACTGAGTACAAAGTCTGTTTTGGCATCATCTAAGGTGACTTTTATACTACAGAAAGCTCATAAACTGAATGTAAATTTGACTTATCCTAATACTGGTAAAATTTAGAAATAAATTCAGTATGAAGAGGATTAATTTAACACAGTGCAAAGAAGCCTAATTGGTAGAATGTAAGTTAAACAGCTACCATATATGCTGGCATACAAGACAACTAGGCATATAAGACAACCCCCAAAATTTCAAGTTAAAATATAGTTTTTGGGCTATATTCACCATACGAGACAACTCCTCACCAATCATATTTTAAAGTGTATTGAATTTATTAAATAAATTCAGTAAGTATATACTTGCTTTTCACTCAAATTCTAATGAAAAAATAGTGCAGAGATATTGTTAATTAACTACCACAATCCGCAATACCTTATGAGTTGGTGCTGAGTTTTTGATAGGCTATTAGGGTAGCCTGAATGACTTTAAACCATTTGTTGAGACACACATCCAGTCGTGTTTTTGTTCAACATCATCGAAAAAAGGAGGCAAGGCAAAGATTTGCCTTTTCTCAAAAATCTCTCATAAACCAAAGGATTTAACATTCACATTTTATACCTGGAGTATAAGATTCATTTGGGGTGAATTTTTTATGGTTATACGGTCACCTTGTACACCGACATATACAGTTTTAATCATGGTTGCCTAGTATTTGAGTTAAACTTTTTGGTAAACTTGAGCCTTTATGTCTTTAAAAAAACTGAATGTCAAAAGGACAGTTTTTTCCTTGACACCACTATTATTTTAACTTCCTTCACAATATAATAAATAAATAGTGTAAATAAAGTGAAAGTAGTTAAAATAGTGTCAATGGAAAAAAATGGAAAAATCATCTTTTGGCACTCCGTTTTTGTGAGAACAAAAGTCCAAGTTTTCTACTTTTTTTATCCTGTTCCACTACCAGTCATCTTGTCATTAACTGCTATCACTAGTACAATATTTTATTATAACATATCATCAGTTTTCAGACCCCCAGATTACTTTCCTTCCTTTGTGATCCCACATTTTCTCAATTACTCCCCATCATATTTTGAATTGTCATCAACTAATTTTTTGCCATTATGCCTATAACACATGACTAAAATTCTTTTTTAAGTTCTGAAAATACATACATATATAGACATGTTTTTTTTTTTTGTTAAGGTAAGAGCAGGATTAATGTCAAATAAAGCAAGGTGGGTCTTGCCTGACTAAGATAATGATTTGAAGCAAGATTTTATAAGACTGGATGCTCTTCTTGACCACGGCTATCCTTAGGGGTTGCTGGCATACCAGGTAAGCTGAACTTCAGTGCACTTACAAGTATGATTTTTAAAAATTTTCACAGGGAGAAAGACTGAAAATGTAGAATAACGAGTTTATTACAATATACAACTTAATACAAACTAAAGAAAAGATTCATCATCCAACCTAAAACATTTTTTCTGGCCTTCAGATCTGCAAATCTTTTCAATGGTACTTTCTACCCCTATCTTCTTTACAAGATAATTTTCTATCGACAAAGAAGCCAAAGAATTTAATTTGTTTTTAGTCATTGACAACCACATATTTTTATAAGCTTTAGTTTTAAAGCTTCTTCCTCTGGTGGCCACAGTAATCGGTATAGTAAGCAGTATTCTCAATGCAACTCACAGATTTGGCATGACATTCTGTAACCTATTAATGTTTATGAACCTAATGACTTTTATTAGAAGCTTTACATCTTCAAGAGAAATGCATCCATTAATATCACTATTTTCTTGGTATCTTAACTTATCCTCCAAACTCTGACATGCGACTTTGAATTTATTTTTATCTGGCAGATCTTTTGGGTTATTTAAAAATCCTATGTTTTATTAAAACTTTGTAACTGTTCAAATCTCTGATAATGAATTAATAGCTGTCGAGTATTATATTTAATATTTTGATTTTCTATTTCATTTTATTTATTTTCAAATTTTTTACCTTTTTGTTTGAAAGATCCCAAACACATGACATGGCAGCATAATGGCACCCTTGGCAACTGCCCCAGTTGCTAATACCTTGAGCTGACCCTGTTCCTGATTCCTGATGCCTAACTCAAACACTCACAACAGTTCAAGTACACTGAGTGTTTTTATCAAGATGCCATCTCTAGGAAGATTGCCATTCAAGGCTTGAAATCCATCATAACCTTATAAACACACACACACACACGCACATTGATATATACATACATAGCTGTGATACAGTGAAACAGTCTGTCTGTGGATGACTAATATATATATATATATATATATACATATTTATCTCTTTAAACATTATTTTTAGTGGATTCTGTTATTTGAGTAGACACTCTGTTTATTTATTAAACAATATCTCTATGTATTTTCATCTACTGACTTGAATATTTAAGAAATCTTATTAAAGAAAATATGCACTATATTTAATATCTTGAATATTCAGGGTGGTAGACAAAAAAAGAAATATACTGTTTAATAAATAAATGTAGTATCTACTCAAATAAGGGTATCCACTAAAAGTAATGTTCAAAGTAATAAAAATTTGTTGCATTAATAAATTTTAAAACATTCATTAATTCTTTAGAAAATATATGTTGGCCATTGTCTCCTATAAGCTCATCCACAATTTGACAGGTATTGTTTTTCATCCTGTGGCGCGGGTGATATGCTACCCTCTTCACTAGCGGGAGAGCTGGTTTAGACACCAACCACCTGTTAATGTGGTAGGTTGTACTGGGTTACATGTTACCAATAGCAGGCCTAAGCCTGACCTGGCCATAATAACTCATTTAAATCAACAATGCTACTAATTTTTCACCTACAGAGATCAGCAGTGAGCCCAGGCTTGGGCTGTTTGTTCTCTATGAAGATCTCAGAATGTAGCTGTTGGTGAGGATCTAAGGAGTCAAGTTCCCAGAAGCTCTAAGCTTTTGCCAATTATTTCAAATTGAAATCCACTTAGTCATAGATTATAGAGCCAATTTCCTTTGTGAAATTTTCTGTGGACAAAGGCCTCTAATACTCAACAGTATCATTTTACGAAAAGAAAAAATGTAAATATCTCTTCCTTTAATTGGAAAACTTATTGTCAAGAATTACTTTAATGAGTTCGTAGTAGAATTGTCATAACTAAATGGGATATAGGAAATTTGCCTATTTTAAAATAAATTTTTTTATTATTTCATTAAAGTCAGATTGCTTTACAAATTGACTCTCAGTAAGGACACTAGGTCATTCAGTCTCTCTTGTGTTAGTATGCTCCTCAAGAAAGTTTATTTAAAAATATTAATGCCAATGACACTACAAAAATTCCCACAGAAGGTAAGGAAGGAAAATGAGACGAAAGAATTAAACGTAAACTGCAAGAAGACAGAATGCATGGTTGTTAACAAATTACAAATCGGAGATACCAAAATCAAACAAATATAAAAATTTAAATATCTTGGAAGTGTTTTAACAGAGGGACGGAAAGTGTGAAACTGAAATCCAAAAGCACATCAGGATAGCCAAAGGTGCATTCTAAAAGCTAAGCAAAGTATTAAGAGATAAAAAAATTTGTTAGAAACAAAGAAAACACTACTGAACTGTTACATGATATCTGTCCTTCTATATGGCAGTGAATGCTGGACAATTTCCTCAAAGATGAAGAAGAGACCGGGAACAACAGAAATGTGGTTCTACAGAAAGATGCTGAGGAGACCTTGGATTGAATATATGAACAACAGTGAAGTCTTAGAGAAAGTGGAAACAAAAATGACACTTATACTTACCATCAGAAAGAAATAGTTGAAATTTCTAGGGCACATAATGGGGTAAGAGGGCTTGGAAAATCTGATACTCATGGGAAAGATTGAAGGCAAGAGTGACAGAGGAAAACAATGCATAACATACTTAGTGGTGGGACAAGATTTAAGAGGAATAACAAAAAGACAAAATTTATTTAGAGTTACAAAGGACAGGAAATTGTAGAAAGCCATGATCGCCTACATCCTGAAGAAAAAAAAAAAAAGAAATGTTCACCCAATGCAAGGCCCAAGAGCTACTCAAGGTAAAGGGTTACTGTATGATGTCATATGATTTTCTTTAAAGTACAGTTTATAAGTTTATGTAGGAAAAATAATGGTTAACCCTAGACTTGAAAAGTCAATTTTGTGTGTGGGGAAAATGAAATAAAACCAATTAATAAAATAATAATAAGGAATAAAAAAATTAATTACTTAATTTTCCAATGATGCAAGTTATAAAGAAACTGGAAAGGGTTTCTGGTCACATGTGCAATTTTATGACCCCACAATCTTTCTCTTTCCACCGACATCATTCAGACATATTTTAGCAGCCCTACTCATGAAATAAAGATTTGGCCATCCCACCTCAGCACGAGGCTGACTTGAGCTTGACCATCTTTACCTGTTCTTATCTTTATTTCCTATAAATTATGTCTGAACCAAAAAGAAAAACAGACATACTCAAAAAACATTTAACCTTGTTTCAATACAGTCAACATAAACAAAATAAACATTCATAACAGAAACATATCTATCTTTCTTTGTTTACAGACTGAAAATGCACATCCAGCTAAAAATACACACAAAACCCACTACCGTGTTACCTTCCACAAATGCCTGGGAAAACATCCTGTCATGAGTCGGTTCTACAAAGAAATTCTTTTCTGTGATGAGTTTCAGTTTGATGAATAATCTCTTCCTAGATTCTACCATAACTGATAATGAACAGAATATTTACAGTGCAATACATATGGAAAAATAGTAACTGCTATAATTATATATTGTGCATATTACAAGAAATATTGAACAAAAATTACAGGTAAAAAAGGAGTGTTGTATTATACACCTTTTCAGAAGTTTATACTCCACTTAAAAAAATCTATTTAAAACAGCAAGATTACAAATAAACTCAGTCCACACAGTAGATAATAAAACACAAATTAGACAGGTGTTGATAACAGTACAAAACATATTTGATATGTCCGGCCATGTTCGTTCTTTGGGAATCAGCTTAATGTTTAAGATTAGAACAGTTTTGCTCACAAGATAAAGTTTGTTTTATTTTGATTTTCTTATTTTTTTATAAGGTTTTCTCTCTTCATTCTTAAAGAAAGACAATATTTCTTTATTTTTATAGTTTATTCATATATAAAAATATAAGTCATATTAAACAGAAAAGTATTATATATTAACACCTGTTCCCACAAATTTTAAAATAAGTTTTGAAACAGAATTTTGAAAAAACATACAATGGCTAAACATCCAGTTCATTTCTATTCTTTAATATTGTGAAAAATTAAATATTTTAGTGAAATATATGTATATGTATGACATTGACATCTTAATGGATACAACTTTAAAAAAAATAATTATATAGGGATGTATGTACTTTCTTTCTATGTGCTGTATCCTTTCAGGACATAGGTGATCATGGTTCTCCACCTCCCTCTATCCCTTGCAGCTTTCAACAAGTTCCTTCCCTCTGCCACCTCCCCCAGACCATGTTCTGTCATCCTCTTGCTTAAGGCCACTTGGTATGTCATGCAGTTGCTTTCCCTTGTTGCTTTTTCCCTCTTTTCAACCTGTGAGTATCAGATTCTCCAGGCCCTCCTTCCTCATTATGTGTCCCAGGAACTTCAGCTGCCTCTTCCTGATGTTAAGTATAAGCCTCCTCCTTGTTTGCATCCTCTCTAAGACCTCATCATTGCTCAAACGCTAAGTCCATGATATCCTTAGAATCCTTCTGTAGAACCACAATTCTACTGCCTTGAGTCTCTTCTTCATCTTTGAGGAAATCATCCAACATTCACTGCCATAAAGGACAGCTGTCATGTAACAGCTCTGTATTCTTTTCTTCATTATCAAAGAAATTCTCCTGTCTCACAGTACTCTGCCCAGCTTTTGGAATGCATCCTTGACCATCCCAATACGTCTACAGATCTCAGTGTTGCATTTACCGTCATCTGTCAGAACGTTTCCCAGATATTTAAACTTCCAAGTCTGCTTGATTCTACTGTTCCTGACTTGCAAATCACATTTTGGACTCATCCTTTTACTGAAGACCATGCATTCTGTTTTCTTGTAATTTATGCTTAGTCCCTTCTTCACACTCTCCATTGCTACCTTCTGTAGGAGATTTTGTAATTTCTTTTCTGTGTCTGCTATCAGTACTGTCTCATCTGTGTATTTTATATTGTTAAGATTGTGGCCACCAATGCTAAATCATGGTGGGGTTTCCAATTCTCTCAGAATTGCCTTGCTGTATAGGTTGAACAGGTCAGGTGAAAGAAATCCCTTGCCTTATGCCCCTTTCTATTTTTTATATATTCATTGAACTCATTCATTGTTTTTTTATTATACTTTTGGATATAATATATTCCTTGCTTTTAGCTTCAGAAACATTGGGTCATATTATACTCAAATTGTTTTATACACAAGATATGGTACCTAATTATATTGAGATGTTTTTTTTTAAATCGGTGCTTTAATTCCTGCTTATATACCAGAATTATACAACTATTGGTGTGTTAATGAAAGTCTCTCTAAGAAAGTTGGGGGACTTATTTTTTGAAGAAATACCTAGGCAGTGGCTCCTACTGCTATTTTAAGCATTACTCTTCAAGTATGAATTGAGTTCTCCAAGCCGTTGCCGTATTTTGTATAGAAAAAACATTAAAATTCCCTTCCTTTCTGCCATGTGACAATAGCCTAGGGGTAAGATATCTGACTGATGTCAAATGAGTTTTATTTTTTCATATTTGATATTCATGCAATTGGACATCTAAAATGACTTGAGCAAAATGTGATACATTTTTTTCAGTCTGTCTATGCATGACTATATATAGGGCTGGTTCATACTGCCTCCAACCATTGGGGACCCTGGGAAGGGCTTTTTATAACCCTCACAATCTTATGAACATTTGCTTTTTTTCTACCTACATAACATACAAATACAAATTAAACTAAGCATTTTGGACTGACTATTAAAGGATGAATGAAAAATTTTGATTTTTTTTTTTTCATAAATTTGAGCCTTTTTTCAAAAAACTATATAAAAATTTACTATTTTTTATCCATAATGTTGGATGTGTTAAAATTATTCAACTTTTTAACAAAAAAAAAAAACCAAGTTGATGTTAAAAATTGCTGTAAAACATTGTTGATTTATTTAAGATAGAATGATCTATTATGACATTTCTCTAATTTGTATTTAGATACATTATTCATTTTCAGTTTGTCTAGTTGAATTGTTCAGCTATATTGCATATGTTCTATTAATGTACATAATTAGGTTACAATAAAATTTGTATTTTATAGGAATACTGCCTTATAAAATTGAGATGTAGTAGAGTGTAGGAGCACATCTTAGATGGAGGGTTTTCAAAACTCTTTTATTGGCTCTGTGGGTTGTTATATATATATATATATATATATATATATATATATATATATATATATATATATATATATATATATATATATATTCCTATATTAATTGTAAATCAATACTTTAAAGTACAAACTAAGACCCAATGAAAAAAAAAATGCAATTTTATGAACAATTGGAATAACAAAAATTTTTTATTTATAATCTAAATAAAACTTTTTCAGTTCAAAATTACATAATTTTAATTTTATTTGGATTGACAGACACCTGAAGAATCAAGGGCACAATGCATGAAACATTGTGATAATAACAACAAAGATGAGGACATTAGTGAAACTATAAATAATACAAATAATGATAACACCTCATTCCAGAAGTTCAAGCAGAAACATAGTTATTAGCTGAATTTTGATGTGAAATTTTCACTCTATAATGTTGAATCAATGTGATTAATATTCATTACTAGATTAAGTGCATTGACAAGAAAGGAGATTATATTGAAAAGTAAATGTTTGTTGAGTTACTAAAGAGAATTAACTGAAGC
>CAHIKZ030001373.1:287500-325000 GCA_903632075.3 Acanthosepion pharaonis | reverse complement strand
GAGGAAGAAAATGGACTGACAGCATCACTGAGTGTACTGGAAGATTCAAGCACAAAGACTCAGACATTGGCATGCAACCAAGATATATAGAGAGAGTTGATCAGGTGCTCAGCTGCGCAATGACCTTACAATCACACATGGTCAGAGGATTGATGATGATTTTAATAATGTCAAAGTATTATCTAAAGTTTTCTTTCAATGCTTGAAATAAAAATAACAAGAGTCACTAAGGAAACAATTTCTTTATGCATGAAATCTAAAAGTATTTCTTTAAAAAAACAACAAAACAACTCATGATCTGCAGTGTCCCTTCAGGACATGAGTGATCATAGCTCTCCACAACTTCCTTTCCTTTGTAGCCCAATATAATATTTGTCTCTCCTTACTATCCCTTCCAGTCCCTATTCTGCAACTCATTTACAGAAGTTTGTTAAGTAGGTTACTCACTATTTCCCTTTGTCTCTTCTGCCTTCAGTATGTCCTGTGAGTGTCAAATTCTCCAAGTTTTCATCCTTCATTATGTGTCCCAGAAATTTCAGTTGTCAATTTCTGATCCCAAGCAAATATATCTTTTTGTTTCCATTTTTTAAAACCTTTCTCATTGGTTATATGTCCTGTTCATGGTATTGTCAGCATCATTCTGTAGTGCCACATCTTTGTTGCATCAAGCTTACTCTTCATTCACTTACACGTAAATACCCTTAGGATATATATGAATCCATCTTTTCACCCCCAGTTATGGATTAAATAGTAGGATCTGGAAAATCGTTGTTTTCTCAAAAAACTGTTAATGCAATATTCTCTTCCAAAAAATATACTTCAGATTTAAATAACCGACAAAGTGTGATAAACTGTAAAAAAGCCAAATTAATCAACCCTCTTCATTCACTGCCATACAAGTGGATGAATATTATATTTCAGTTCAGCACTCTTTTCTTTGTTTCTCACAAAAGGAAAATCTCAATTAATGTGGAGTCACGTACACTTACTTATATGTAGTGCTAGAAATTGTCCATTTTCCTCAGCACTTTCTTTTTGGGATGCCTCATGTTTAAGAGACTGATGTCCCCACTATAAGTGCAATGGGGAAGCTATAGCCTGGGGAAATGATACCCCTTTGTTTAATTTTTATCCCATACCCAAAAGGCCAAGATTGATTGATTTTTTTTTTTTTTTTTTTTTTTTTTACAGCTTATCAATCTTTTGCAGGTTATTTAAAGCCATAAAATATTTTTTGAATTGTAAGAATTTATTAAAGATAATAATAATTTACTTACAATCCTACTACTTAACCCTTAGCTGGAAGGGAAGAGGTGGATTCATACCTTTCCCAAGTGTATTTGTTGATAAGTGAATATAACAAACCCAACTGGAACTGAAACTCTGATTTACAATTTCAAGCTGTTATCCATTACATCACTCACACATCTAAGCTTACAGCACCTGGCATTACCAAACATTTACCCATCTAGGTTCTGCCCAGGCTCAACGTTGCTTAAATTCGATGTTTCAATATGACATAGCCATAAGCCCAAATAATGCTTGAAGTAGAATGTATCCACTAAAAATAACATTTGAAGTAATAAAAATATGTCAGATTAAAAACATTTGATCTTTGACCATGAGACTCCTGTTCAAAATTCATTATGGTTAATTTGTCAAGAAGGTGACTTCTTGATGTTACAGGCCTATATATATATATATATAATTGTTTACAATTTACTAGATTTATGGGCTAACATTGCTCAATTCTAGGAATAAAGTGTATGTAGATATAAAGTGTAGGCGTATGAATCAACATTGCCTATTGACTTTCAGTTTCACAGTTTAAGCCATCATCAGACAATCATGTCCACATTTTAATTTACTGTATTACATATAAGATGCATGGGTGTATAAGAGACACCTCAATTTCAGCAGGGCAAATCAAGAAAAAATTAGTTATTAGTAAAATTAGTAAACCTACATATGGCATATAAGATGCAGGGGAATTTTAAAAGATATTTTTAGTAAAAAAAAGTGCACCTTATATGCTATCAAATGCAGTAACTCCTTGAAATACATATACAATATATAATGTTGAAAAGTTCTTGACCCAACAAGGAAATCTTCTTCACCCAAAATTCTATTGTTTCGTTACTTGGTTAGATTTTGAAAAGTGTATAAGAATGTATCAAAAAGCCTGACACATATTAACAAAATTCTTTTTCTAAAATGGCTTTTGTGTAAAATTCAATCGATATAATTAATAGTCACTATTAAATTAAGTTCATTGACAAAGAAGGAGATTATGTTGAAAAAATATTTATTGTGCAAAATGATTTTTTTTTTTTATCATAAGGCTACAGACCTGTTGATATATCTACATACATGTATGTAGGTAGGCATCTAAATGACTGTTTCAATATGACATGTCCATAAGCCCAAAGCGCTAAGAAGCAACTCCAAACAATAAGCATAGTTTAGTTTTGGGAAACAGCTGCAGATATAGATCACCCAAATTTACTAGTCCGTCGAAATAATCAATGAGACTGGATCACAAATCATTCTTCACCTTGCAAGTAAAAATGAAAAATGACAGATACAAACTCTTCTTTTGCTTGTATGAAGTCCTTTCAGGACACAAGCGCTCATAGCTCTCCATAACTTCCTCTCCTTTTTAGCTCATTGTAAATTTTGTCTTTTTGCTATCTCTGCTTAACCCTGTTTTACCATCCATTTACAACACAAACTTGTTAGGTAGGTTATGCACTGTTTACCTCCATCCCACTTGCCTTCACTAAGTCCTGTTAGCATCAAATTTTTCAAGTCCACTTTCCTTGTTATATGCCCTAGAAATTTTAACTCCCACTTTCTGATGTTAAGTATGAGTGTATTTTTTATCTTAATTTCAGTGATGAGGAGTTATCCTTTTTTACACTATTTGGACTATTGTCCTCATATTTGTTGTTATTACAATGTTTCTGCCACTGCACTCTCCAGCCTTCCTCATGTATATATTGATCTAGGTAACCTACAGGGATTTTTGAACTGAACCCTTCATTTAATCTTCAGGGGTAGAGTCATTCCACTGCTCATGTCTAGGGATATCAATATACAGCAGAGGAAGGCTGGATGGCACAACAGCCAAAATGTTGGGATAACAACAACAAAGATGAGAGCAATAGTCCAAATATAAATAGTGTAAATAAGTGTCCTTTTTGTTTCCATTTTTTCTAAAATTTTGTCATTGCTCACATGTTCAGAATTTTAATCTAAAGGATTTTAAAGCTAACAAAAACAACTCTAATTTGCTAGTCCTTTATACCAGCAACCATGTGTATACTTGTAAAACCTACTATTGCCAAAAACAAATCTTTTGATTGAACAATCCATTTTCTTCTGATGCATCTGCAAGCAAAGCTCTATTGTTAGAACATAGAACTGAAAGCAAAGAAGTTTCACGCTCTATTTCCTGTAGAATGTCAATAACACATTCTGACTCCATCCTTAAAAACGGAAATATTTGATTTTGTGCAAGGTATAAGTATTTCATTATGCAGAAACCTATTATAAAGCTGGAAATACTCACAATGTAAATATTAGCTATTTATAGATTA
The DNA here is from genome assembly GCA_903632075.3 of Acanthosepion pharaonis. Lineage (NCBI taxonomy): Eukaryota > Metazoa > Mollusca > Cephalopoda > Sepiida > Sepiidae > Acanthosepion > Acanthosepion pharaonis. The sequence continues at coordinate 321,401 of CAHIKZ030001373.1, read as the reverse complement.
ACAACACTGTTCTTTATTGATAAAATATAGAAATTAAGACTCTAATTTGATTTTGCATTTGATTTGATATTATGACCTAAACTCAAGATCTATTATTTATCTGGCATGATAGTGAAGAGGTTAAAAACTGAATGCAATTTGATAAGTTTTAAAAATGTTTAAAGATATTAACTGTGATTATTGATGGTGACTTGAGATTTTTAAATAAGTAAATATTTGAATTTTTTTTTTCCTATGAAATACAGTGGTACTTGTTTTAAAAAAATTGATCGACTTGGACAATAGGCACTGTGACCAAAAATAGTCTTTTTTTTTTCCATATCGCTATAGATTAAATACTGTGAATTACAAATATAAAAAAAAAAAAAAAAGAAAATTTTTTTGAAGGAATTCATAATTTAGAATGCTTAATTGGTAGTAATATATGAAAAAGATGGGTGTTGTAAGAAACCAAGTTCAAATTTCAGTCAGGTTTCTTAAATTCACTTATGAAGAAATACCCTTGGGAAATGGATGTAGCCATATTTTCTTCCCCAGCTATGGGTTGAATAGCAGGACAGATTTAATCCTATAGCCTTGGCCTTCAATCAGTCTACTACAGGAAGAAACAGCAACCTACTGCAGGAAAACCTGCCTAGTCAATAACAAATTGAAAGAGACATAAACATCCAAGTGTGTATCTTGTATGGCACTTAACCGACTGACTGATATGAAAAAAAATTCCATATTACAAATTTCAATCTTTTTTTTTATATGAGTAAATTTGTTTTAGGTTCCATTGGGACATCAATTTACAGTGAATTTCCATAGTAAACTAAAGGACTGACAGGTCACAGTCAGAATAACCTGTTAAAGAATGCTTCAGCTGAAGAAGTGGTTCCCTGAGGTAAAACAAAAGAGATTCTATTCATGTCAGAAGTGGAATGTTTATTTAGTAGGACTTCTCAATTTAGGTTGATTGTTATTAATGTCACTGTTTAATAAAATAAAATAAAAAGCAGAGGTAACATCTCAAACATGTGTATTTACTAAAAATAACATTTATAGTAGTAAGAAATATATTATATATAGTAGTTTCTTGCAAGATTTTCAGCATTTTTTTAACAAGATCTTTAAATAATTTGCATAATTTTCTTGTTGTTATCACAACGTTTTAAACATTGTGCCCTCCGGCCTTCCTCAGGTGTATATCAACCTGGGTAATCTACAGGGAATTCTGAACTCAACTTTTGAAGTTCATCAAACATGGAATATTTTTCTCTATTAAACTGTAATGCTGAAGGCTGTTCTGAATCTAGTCCAAATTTTCTTTATTTTGCATTCTAGGAATTCATTTTGTTTTTTATTGAGAATAACTTTCTTGTCCAGAAATGTCTGTTCTGTTTCAAGCAAAGAAGAGAAAGACAGCTGATTAAACAATAACAAATTTCATTCATTTCCTGAATTTCATGTTCAACTAATTTCCTAAAGTTTTAAAATTTTCCAAAGGCTGGCATCATAATTACTCCCACCTTTTACCCACACTTGGCTGAATTTCATCACTTTGACTTTCGGATTACTGGGAAGAAATCACATTGTGCGTAACTATATCGGTCAACCGGCCACACAATGCAATTCATATCTGTTTCAAGTCAACCATGGCAATACCTTTCATGGCTAAGTCAGTTAAAAGCACATTGAATCTAATGACAGTTTCTCCTGTAAAGGGGGATACAGGTTTGAATCCTGCCAGAGGGTGCATATTTTTCTTTAATAAGATTTCTTGAATATTCAGACTGGAAGACGAAAATAAATGTACTGTTTGAAATAAATAGTATCTACTCAAATATGGGTATTCTGTTACAACAGTACAGAAACTGTATTGTTTTATATCCCTTTTGTTTGTCCCTTTTTAGTTTAGATACTTTTTAGATCCATCACCATTTTGGGCCACTTCCGCTTAGCTCTTAGTATATCATGAGGAACCCCTCACAATAAAGACACCGATGAGATTCATGTTCAAATCCCACTATGGTTAATTTGTTAAGAAGATAACTTGATGTTGTTTAGAATTTACTATATTTATGGGCTAAGATTGCTCAATTCTAATGATAAAGTGTACATAGATATAAAGTGTGGACATGTTAATCAACACTGCCTGTTGACTTTCAGTTTCACAGTTTAAGCCATCATCAGAGACATGTATGTGGGTGGACATCTAAGTAAATGTGGGTGTGTGAATAATTATTTCCTATGCTGAGCTTAGTTTAGCACAAAGCCGCAGTAGCAAGGTAACTGATGAGGATAGAATTCACAAGCAGAGTCCCTGTCAGATTAACTTACCATAACAGATGCCTTCCTATACACACACGCACACACACATATATATGTGTATGTATGTATAATTATATATATATATATATATATATATATATATATATATCATTACAAATGGAAGCAAAGTGTTTTATACTCAAGTATCTATCATCATGTAAATTCATCTATTTGTAAACTTTGCTATATTTAAAACGTATACATATTTATTTCTCATGTAGAAATTATAGCTACTTTATGATACCTAACCACATTCAATGCCAAATAAGGCAATTGTTAGTTCCACTTATTTTAAAAAGTATCAAAAAAAAAACTTGCAGATAGCAAAATTCAAATTTTATAGTGATGAACTTTAAAAAAGCCCAATCTAGCAACTTTGGTCTGTGACTGCATTTCTTCCTCATTTTATAAGAAGATTAATCTTGTTTGATTTCATGCCTTTTCTTTTATTGCTTATATTGTTCTTCCTTTTATGGATTATACACCTGTCAAAGACTTAAGAATGGATGAGCTTAAATACTGTGTTAACATCAGCAAGTACAGAAGCACAATTGTCTGAACAAAATTTGAAACAATTTGTTCTTTTTGTTTGGAAGATATAAAATTTTACATTAATCTATTCAGACTAATATCCTCATCTTGGTTGTTATAGTCAATAGTTATAGTTTTTGCTATTTTTCAAACAAAGGATTATCATTAATAAATTGATCTATTCAGACTAGTGTCTTCATCTTGGTTGCCACAGTATTTCAGCCATTTCTCAGATGAGGAATTATCATTGTTATATATTAATCTATTCAGACAAGTATCTTCATCTTGGTTGTTATAGTTGCAAAATTTCAGCCATTGTAATCATTGTGGCTGAGTTGATAAAAGCATTGGTTAACTGCAACTATGCTGTGCAGATCTTAGTTACAGTTTCTGGGATAGACCACATAATCCGGTGTGATCAATGGTTGAACAAGGCTAGTATACTCAAACGTTTGCTTACAATAACTTGTGAGTGAGTCTCTGCTTGTAAAACAAAGGACGATTTCTGAACAGTTTCATCTACTCATTTTTTCATCACATTGCCCAGGTCAACCTGGGATGTGATTTTCAGCTACTCCCTAATGGTGTAACATGCTGGGATCACCTCTGAGGTCAATATTAATCAAGAAATCAACAACTCTGGTTGTTGCTTTATGGACAGAGACCATTTTGTTCCAAATGACAGATTAAAAAACTTCAAATTTCTCCTATGTAGAAAAAGAATATTTTGGAAAATGCTAAAAGAGATGAATTCTTTTTGGCCAGGATTTCCTGTTTTGCTAATGGTGGATCCTTGGATAACTTAAGAGATGCAATTCCACTTTGTTGGGTAATGGTAACAAAGAATTGAGCCAATGAAAGTATGAAGTATGAAGTATTAACCTAGAAAATGGATAAAGGCATGACCAGCCAAGTTTGGGATAATGTAGGAAAAGATTGATTGGGAAATATAATCATTAATCAGAAACTCCAATGATCCCAGACTTGAGCCATTCTCCTGAAGGTTCACAATATAAACCCTTCAGTTTTGGTCCTCAGGTAGAGGGAAACTGAAAAGATCGGTAGACCTTGCCAATACATTGGCTGATGACTCCTTGAACTCTCTGTGAGATGAATTTATCAGCTGAAGAATAGAACTAAGAAATTCTAACATAAGAATTCCCAACTGAATCTGCATGCCATAAGCTCTCTACTCTGTACCGCAACAAACACTGCACCCAATAAAAGAATATTTTCATATTAACGCCAGTCATCTAGTATTCATTCTTTGCCCATGTGGCTAGCAGCCTCTGATCTGGTTCTTTTACATCATAATATCTGTACTAATACCTTTAGTTGACGATGAATATGCCCTTGTAAGATTTAATGATGGACATGAGTTTACTGTATCTGTGCATGTTTTGGCTTCTCTTGTGAGATTTAGATAAGGGGCAAATAATTTTTTTTTAACTATCCAGTAATCTTAAAAATTTAATATTTTAAACATTCTATTTTTATTGAATTTTAGAAACTTTGACTTTATACTCTTATTTACAAAGACACTTGTTGTGGAAATATGAGAAAATTACCAATGAATTTAAATATACTGTAGTTACCACTCTTATCTTCTGATAATGTCATGTATGGACCTTACATTTACAAAAATCAGCACATTTATGCACACGCAAAAAATTAAAAATTCTTTTTAAAATACTGGGTGTGGCTGAATTGTAGCAAGCTTTTCCATTTAAGATTAGTAAATATAGTTTTTACTTAAAAATATCACCTAACTGCTACAAGTTAATACAGAATTTTAAAACTTTATAAATTATCCTAATTAAAATTTTTTAAAAATTCATGCAAAAATTTATTATTCATTGAAAAGAATGTTTTTCTTAAGGTAGTAATGTCCATAATATATCTTATTCATAAATTCAATTAAAAGCTTTTCTAATTAAATAATATCTTAATTTATTAAAATTTTTTATTTTACAATTCAGAGCAGATTTTTGGTAGCTGGGTGTCCTGTTTGACAAAAAAAAATTGATAATTTAAATTCTTCAAGGAATTGTCTTATAACTAATATAAACATTAACTGCTACAAAAATGAATTTCTCAAAATTGCTTAAGTGGGGGTTAACAGGTGTAAAAAAAATCTATATTTTATCAAGATTTTCTAAGAAAGAAATATTTCTAAAATAATTTAATTCATTTGTGAATAAGTCCTGAAAGTTTCATAAAATCTGACAATAATCTAATTTTTTTCAAGAATTTCCAAATCAATGTTTTTCATTGCAAAAGACACTAAATTTCAAAATTTTTACCAAAATTTTGAATGTTCTAAAAAGGATTAAAAAATATAATTTAATAATCAAAAAATCTTTTGGTCTTTCCTTTTAATAATAGCATAAAAATTTTGATAATAAAACTTTGTTTTTATTAAGTTTAAGGCATTTTTTTCATCATGTATGAGCATTTTTAGCAAATCAATTTTAATTCTATCCTTTTCCTAGATTCAAGAAAAATCTATTCAACTATTTAAACAATTTCTTAGTGGCAGAAAACGTAAGTATACTCTGAGGGTTGAAATATACCCAGAGGAATTCTCATTGGAGTGATGCATACCCAGAAGATTTGGCATACATTAGCCAATATCTCATTGATAATCTATTATATGTCAATGCTTTTCATTTTTTCATGCCAACATTTTATAACTGTATCAGTATTCTAAGTGTCCCACTCAGCTTTTTCCCCCTAAAACTGCTACACTGTGGAACAGACTCCCAAGTGGATGCTTCCCAGAACACTACAATTTTAACCACTTCAATTCAAGGATCAGTTGCTATCTTCCTTATCCTCATAGTCTTCACTTCCTTCTACCTCTTCTTAAATTCATATCACACACCTACCATGAGTTGCTCTCAAGCCTTATATTAACTGAACTTTAGTATAAAATATATATTTCATAAATAGTCAAATAGTTTACCCTGCCTGTTGACTTAACAAATGCCTTGCTAAGTCAAGGTTTCAAGTACTTATTTATTTCTGCTTTCCTAACACAGTTACTTTTGCCTTTCCTTCTTCTCAAATTTAGACATTCAGATTTTTTTCTAAAAATACTAGTATTTCTCTGTAACTTGACATTTAACTGTTAAGAAACTGTTCGATTTCACCTGATCTCTTGTAGAGTAACCTGACACAACCCTTGACACAGTCTTTGATGATTAATGTGATAAAAATACATCTCTAATAATAAACAGTAACAAATGGAGAGTTTTGTTTCTTCCTCCAAAAGATACTCGATATTAAATAACCTTTAAAAATGAAACGATCTCCTGGCCTATCTGAAAAAGTGTCCCATCAGCATGTAGGCTATCATGGCTCTCCACAATTTCCTGTCCTTTGTGACCCTTAGTAAAGTTTTGTCTTTTTGCTTTTTCTCTTATTCCCTGTTCTGACACCCAGCTTGATAGGTAGGTTCTTCACTGCTTTCCTCTATCCCTCTTACCTTCAATATGCCCTGTGGATGTCAAATTTCCTAAGCCCTCTTTCCTCATTATATGTGTCCTAGAAATTTCAACTATCACTTTATGATTCTAAGCATAAATGTCCTTTTTGTTTCCATTTTTTCTAAAACCTTGCTTACATGTTACTCACATGTTCAGTCCATGGTATTCTAAGCATCCTTTTGTAGAAACACATTTCTGTTGCCTCAAGTCTGTTCTCCATCTGTCATAAGATGGTCTATGATTTACTACCACATAAGAATACCAATATTATATAATAATTCAGTACTTGCTTTGTTTCCAATGAAATTTTCTTGTTTCTTAATACATTGCTTACATTTTGGGAGGCATCTTTTGCTATCCCAATGCATTTTTGGATTTCAGTGTTTGTTTTTCTATATGATGTTTTCTTTATTTAACTAAAACCCTGGAGGATGTAAAATTTGGACTGAAACTAAAGTGTTAAGAAAGAAACTAGGAGTTTAGATGTGAAAAACCCAGAAGAATATGTCTGCCTAAAGAAACCAGAATTGGCTCAAAAGAATGTAGGTGACATTGCTTAACTGGTTATGTATTGTGATAAGAGTTGGTGGATTAATATGTTTATGACTGTAAAAACAGCCAAAAGGTGTTTCCTGATAATTTTGCAAGGTATTGATAATTTCTCCAAAAGAGGCAAGAATGAAACTGCATAGATAACCGAAAGAGAGTTTTCTTTGTGGACAAAAATGATGAGTTGCTGTTTGTTGATCATAAATTTTTCATCCATAGGATGGGAAGATAATTCAAGAGAAAATATGCTGATGTTTGAAATGTTATGGGTGCATAGAAAAGTGGATGCTGGGAAAATTATAATCTAACCAGATAATGTTAATTGACCGAAGGAGATCTACTTGGTGAGACCCCCCCCCCCAATACCCACCCTAACTGTTGCAGTAAGTTTCTGGAAGGGAATTTAAACAAACCAAATTTGGAAAAGTTTGGAAAATTACTAATTTGGACTTTTTAATACCATACCTTTATATAAGCAGGCTGATTTTGACCCTTAGGCAGTTGTGGTTTGGTTGCCAGGGAAAACACTGTAGGTTGACATCACAGTTCCTTTCAAGATGTTGCCTGAGAAAAATACTGAACTGAAGAAAATTTTCCTTGGTTTAAGAGATTATCCATAAATTTACAAATTGATGATCTAAAGAAAGTGTCAAGAACCAAGATTTGGTAACAAACTTTGTCTGCAGACCTGTGACCAAAATTCTTTAAATGACATCCCTGAGGAGAAAAGGCCAGTAACTTGAAAGAAGGAAAACCAGCTACTCAGAATGACATCCCCCCCCCCACAAAAAATAACCAAATCTAGGGGAAGGTGAACTGTAAAATATGCACAGGGGCAAGGGAGAAAAATTGATAAATATCACTGAATTTCAAATAACAAGCAAACCTAAACTGGAAATCTTTTTTAATAAATGTTCACCCAATACAAGGCTCAAGAGACAATCAGGGTAGAGGGTTACTGAATGAAGTTGTTGTATGGACATAAGAGGAGAAAGTAAGTGCAGATTATGAGAATATGTAGAATAGATAATGGTTGAAGAGATAGTGATTGAGGAAACATCCTCTTGAAAGTCTGTTCCATAAAGTATCAGCTCTAAGGAAGTTGTCTCAGACGACCTTCCTTCTACCAATGGAATACAAATAAGGATGATTCAACTCTGTGGATGTGGCATAGCAGGTCTTAGCTGTAAAGGTCAGAACTGGTGGAATTAAGAAATGTAGCTACCCTGAACATTTGCCATGGAAATAGTAATAGAGTATTAATAGGCTTGTGATATAGGATTAAAAATAATTCATTACTCACAAGGCTGCATAAATGCTTTTGAACTCTATCAAGGCTGGAAAGTAAGGATTAGGCAGCACTATTGTAGATATGGCAACAATAATCTGCTTTTGGTCCCACCTAACTCGTGTAAAGATGAAGAGTGACAGAAGGACTCTATCAAGGCTGGAAAGTAAGGATTAGGCAGCACTATCGCAGATATGGCAACAATAATCTGTTTTTGTTCCCACCTGACTCTTGTAAAGATGAAGGGTCGCTGAAGGACTCTATCAAGGCTGGAAAGTAAAGATTGGGAAGCTCCATCTGAGATATGGCAACAATACACAATTTTTGGTTTGATCTTGCAACAATCTAGTAAAGATAGAGCATGACAGGAGTCAGGTTCTTTCTGGAATGGTATAAGGAACTGACAGTATCTTTTGCAGTGAATCATATACAGGGCACAATGGATAAATTGTCATCTAAATTACACAAAAATGAAAATGACACTGACAAGTCATTTTAACAGATGTATTTACCAACATTATACTGAAATATCTTGAAATACTAAAGAGTAAATTTATTCAATAAAATCGTCATTGGCTACAACCACGACCCCCAGACAACTTCAGAATCTCCTGCAACTCTTCTGGATGATCTCTTTGCTTATGTTGGTAAATGCTGCCATAATCCTTACCTTTAGTTCATCTTTGGTATTACATGAAGTTTTGTTGGTCTCTTGCTCAACTGCACCCCACACATAATAATCAAGGGGTTGCAGTCTGTGGAGTTAGGTGGCCAGATGTAAGGGGTGATGTGGTTGCAAAAATTGCCTGAAAGCCATAACTGTGTTCTCCTGTGGCATGGTACAGAGTCCTGTTGCCAGACATAGGACCTGCCAACAGACACCCTCTTGACCCAGGCAGCACTACCTCTTCAAGGCACATGATGTAGGCCTCAATGTTAAGTGTGAGGCCCTGGGAAAAGATAAAGAGACATAATATCACAATAACTAGTAATCACCCAAACATCTTTGTAATCACCATTACACTCATCCAACTCTTTCTGAATCCTCTACACTGTCCTCAGATTGACACCCAAAGACTCTGAAATGTTTATATTGGAGCTTCCAGCACTAGTAGTACAGCATGCCGTTTCCAAATTTTTGACAGTTAATTGTGTCATGTTGCTCTTTTGCTCACAGATGATGATCAACTGACCCCACTATATTGTGCAGTCAATAAAATAAAATACAACATGCATGTGCAAAATTAAAGATATAAAATGGCAACAATTGACCATCGCACTCTGTATATTTGTCTCCCTTGAGATTTGCAGTAATGGAGCAAACAGTACATCACTGACCAACACTGAAGAACAGTTGGAATTTTTTGTAAATGATTTGAAAGTTGGAATTGCTGAAAACCAATAAAGAAAGGAGAATGAAATACTGATCACTTAGGGAAAAAAGACAAACTTTTACATGAACTCTAGCTGCAGTGTAAAATGCACAATAAACATTTGAGAAAAACAAAACAATGAATGAAACATAAATTTGGGTCAAATTTGATAAACTTACTAGTAAAATGCATACTGAATATTGATAGAGACAAATAATTTTTAAGAAGCCTGTTTGATAGAAAGAACATTTCCTTGTTTTACAGGAATTATGAAAATTATAGACTTTATGCATGACATTTTCATTTGGGATAAGAATCTGTGATTGTAGCTTAACAAGTAGAGTAAATTACAAGTTCATTCTGAAGAACTGACATTGTGTAACTTGGAGCAGTTAAAAGATCTGATATTAAAATCCTGATACCAAATCACATAGGAAACCATTTAGAGGTCTTGTACAGTCCATGCCTGATTAGGTAAAAGCTTGACAAAATCAAAAGAAGGGTCTGCAATGTAATTGATCCTGACCTGGCATCTCAGCTTCAGTCACTTTCCCAGCACTGTAATGTAGCTTCCCTGTGCCTTTTCTATAAATACTTTCATGGCAATTTTTCTGATGAGCTTTTCTCTTTGGTACCTAGACTTTATGAATTAGGTCTCATAGTTGAATTGGCTAGATGTAACTGTAAGTTCTATGCTAACAGTTTCTTCTCACTTGTGGAACTCTCTTCTGGCTTCTTGCTTCCCAGTAAACTTTGATCTTCAAAAATTTAAATGCAATGTCAATCATTATCTTCTATCTTCTTAATTGTTCTTTTATTGCTCTCTCTCTCTCTCTCTCTCTTTCTCTCTCTCTCCTTAAGAGTATATTTTTCTCATAATCTCATTGCATTTTAGCGGCTTTATTGCTTTGCTTGGGAGTGAATTAATTAAAAAAAATTCTCTTTGATAAGAGATCTCACTGTTTTACTGTTGGAATAGCTAGATGTAACCATATGTTTTATTCTGATAATTTCCTTTCTTGCACTTCTCTCTTTGTTGAACTCTCTTCCAATTTCTTGCCTCCCTGCTACCTACGATCTTTAAAAATTTAAATGCAGCCTCAATCGACTTCTTCTGTTTCCTGAAACCTGATTTTTTTTTTGTCCTTTCTCCTCACTAAAGTCTTCTCATTTTCTTTCACTCCCAGTAACTCGTTGCTTGAAATGAAGTGATTAAAAAGAACATAGAGGATGAGCATCTTAATTTAATGATTAGATAAGCTCCTTGAGAGTTTAATGACTATAAAATACCTGTGAATTGTCCCCCCTTCTATTGTTAAATATTTGAGCTTAAAAACTTTAACAAAATATTACAATCATAAGAATAAATGCAGGTCACTTATTTAAAGAAATACAAGGATACAAACGAAAAGATTAAAACCTGGCAAGTTTTTTCATTTCACTGAAACAGACATTAAACATATGAAAGCATTATCATCTCCTCTATCTTCTCTTTCTGTCTTCCTTTCTTTTACTCACTAAAAGCAAACAGCATTTGTGATATATCTTTTTCATCCATTTTTCCTTGCAGTCAAAACGGAATTGTCCATTATTTCTCTGAGGTAATAACAGGACATGAAATAAGCAAGTACTTAGCACAAGACTTTTTTATACCTTGTTTCTCGCAATACACATGCACCTTTGACAGAGCACTTTGACATGATATGACGATTAGCAAGCTTGTCTCACTAGATCAGTTACAACTGAGTTGTGGGTTTGATTCTCACTGAGTGCCCCACACATTTGGCTTTTTACCACATCTAAGCTACGCTTAGAAAACCACTATATTCAGCTTTGATGTGTGTTTATGACTGTGCCTCAGAGTAAGATAATCCAAAAGTAAACAAAAGGGTTAGGGATTTACTCTGCCCACTGCGGCTATACTAATTTGTAGCCAGAGGACAGGCAACCTATTACAGAGCATAACATGCATGCTAACTAGCTTAATAATGAAGGAATAAAGCAGAATTATAATATGATAATAATGGCTGTTGTGGCTTTTGATCTTAATTGATTGGAGGTGTTGACATGTACAGGTTATGTCTTGGTGAAATAAGATGGGCTTCTTCTTCTTTATGTGCCATGTTCCCTCAGGATGTAGGCAATCATGGCTCTCCACAACTTCCTTTCTCTTGTATCTCTTAATAATCTTTGTCTTTCTGTTATTTCTACTAAATCCTGTTCTGCCATTCATTTACTCAAGCTCACTAGGTATGTTATGTGTTGTTTTCCATTCTCCTTCTTGCCCTCTTTCTGTCCCATGAATATCAGATTTTCCAAGCCCTCCTTCCTCATTGTGTGCCCTAGAAACCTCAACTGTCTCTTCCTGATGTTAAGTATTAGTTTCCTTTTTGTTTCCATTTTCTCCAAAACATTGCTGTTGCTCACATGTCCAGTCCACTGTATCCTCAACATCATTTGGTAGAACCACATTTCTGTTGCTTCAAGTCTCCTGCAAGGTTATGTTTTGCTTTTATGAAAACTTGTTACCATATCATGCACACTTGACTGTGAAGTAGTGACAGAGCATCTTGACCAGATGCTGAGAGGGTTGATTTTTTTTTTTTTCAAGTTTGGAGGATGAAGCAGCCAAGGTGACTTGGGAGTCACATTTTGATACTGATATTATAATTCTGCTTATTCCTCCATTTTGATACTTGAGATCACCATTAATGGAAAACCTTCTGAACATATTAGGTTACCTGACCAAAAGGTATTTTTAACTGCAAGGTTATTTTCTGCTTTTATCAAAATCTGTCATCATCTTGCACACATTTGGCTGTGATGCATGTGCTTGGTATATCATTATCAGATTGAGTGTCATGATGGTTACATTGGGCTTCTTATATCTGTACACCAGCATCTGTTTGTTAGCATGCTGCTCTTTTGCTCAGTAATAATAATATAGTGAACTCAAAGATTTTTTTTAGATTTGTACATGAAATAAACTTTAGAAAATTTTTATTTATTTCATACCATTTCCTTTCAAGATGTAGGCGATCATGGCTAACCACATCTTTTTTATTATCTATGAATTCACAAGGCTTCTTGAGAAAGACAGTAGAGTAGTTTCCTTCTCCACTGTTTGGAATTTATAGTTGTCTTTCTCCTGGTTGCTAACCAAGGTTATCTAGCCTAATCTTTCCTGTTATTTAATCCATAGGTATTGGGAGAGATAGATCCATGCCATTCCCAATGAGCAGGGAATCAGTGCAAAAGTGAATACAGCAGACTAGATTGAAATTTGAACTCAGCTCACTGATTTCAACTTCTGCACTGATAATTTATCTGTAAAAAAAAATAAATTACTTTTGATACATCCTGATAGTTTTATTAGAAATGAAAACAAACGAGAATATATGTTAATCTGCAGAAATGAACATATGAAGCTAAAACTGCATTTATTTCAGAGAATTTTGTGTTTGATTTCAACAATTCACCATTAGTCAAAGCTTCACTAATATTTCATATATTTTACAAAGCTTGAATTCATACTCACATTTTGATACACATCTTTCGGGGATTGAATTCTCTGTCAGTGTCTCATTAGACTAGCAATAGGTGCTCAAGCTACTCTAATGAGGTATCTGAGGAATTTGGTACAGAGCCAAATTATATCTAAACTACCTTCCAAAACATACTAATGATAGATTGCTTTGTCAGCAGGGTGTAAAATATGCTGACTGCATCCCCTGCAGTGGGTTAAGACACCAACTCAAAAGGAGCCATCTTCCGGGTGATACTTACAGACTCAGTTATAAATCCAACCAATATCTACCTTTTTACCTGTATTACAAACTGTATTTGTGACTACCATTTTTATTTTAGTGCAAATCAGACTTGGACTACTTTCTTCACTTTAGTGCAAATCAGACTTGGACTACCTTCTGCACTTTAATGCAAATCAGTTTTGGTTTACCTTTTTCATTTTAATGCAAGCCAGACTTGATCTACTCTTTTGACTCTAGTGTAAATTAGGCTTGGTCTACCGTTTTCACTTTAGTACAAATCAGGCTTGGTCTACCTTTTTGACTCTAGTGCAAATCAGCCTGGTGTTTATCTCTTTAACTCTGAATTAGTCATAAAGATAGATACCAGTGGACAAGTATGATTATACCAGAATTGCTGATGGCTGCCATTGGTAGACTGATGTGGAGGAGATTCAGTGTGTCTGCTGCATTTTGATCCCTTACAATTACAAAAGTCAAGGGGTTGATGATGATGTAGACACCAGTCTGAACTTGTGTCTACCTTTTTGACTCTACCTGCTGTTTGCTTTCCATATGTTGCTTGGCTGGTAGTATGTGTCTCCCAACTTATTGTGGGCATTAGTAACATCAGTGTTTTTCTTCACTGGCTCTTGGTTTAAAAAAGGTGTGTAAATGCATATTTGAGTCTGTGCATATATATATAGTCTTGTGTGTTTCTTGTTATCAAGAGAAAAATAATTATCATGTCAGGGTCACCAGCTTGTTGTGGGTTGGTATGTCTCCTGAAATACCCACAACAAATATGGCAGACTTAGGATGTGAGTCCACATAAATAAATGAAAAGAAATGACAAGAACCAATATATATGTACAAAGAAATGATAAAATATTAACAAAGGTATACAAGCGACAGACAATGTGTATAACAAATGAATGTGGAAACCGCTTGGTCCAAAGTATGCGTATCCTACACATACAATCATACACACACACACAAACACACATTCACTCACTATACATACTTTTCACATTCATTTGTTACACTCATTATTGTCTATGTCACTTGTATACCTTTGTTAATACATTATCATTTGTTTGTATATATTTATTGGTTTTTTTCATTTGTTTACATAGACTCACATCCCAAGGCTGCCATGCTTGTTGTGGGCACTTCAGGAGACACATATTTATCTCTCAACTGATACACCACCCCACAACACAGTCAAAAAACCCATAAGGTATACTCCATGTCAGATAGATTCCCATGGACACAAGATGTAACTTCAAATCTCATTGGAGGCTATAGCTCTGATCACTGCTGCTGACCTGAGTATAGCAACAAAGATAGATTAGTTTAATATTCAGGAAGTCTTGAATAGAAACAAGAAAATGTTGAGTAATATAAAGGTTTTGATTTTATACATTTATAGAATGGGGACAAGATAGAGGATCAATTGTTATCTTGACTTTATTTTACTTTTAGTTTAATATTCAGGAAGTTTTGAAGAAAAGAGAGAGCAATATAAAGTTTTTGATACATGTATAATGCAGTGTTAGTTATATAAAAAGTAGGTATTATTTGATAACATGAATAAACTAGAGCTAATAAATAAATAAAATAATAATATATAAAATAATTTTTATTGACAAATATTTACTTCTATATGAAAGACAGTTCTACATTAAAATAAAAGTACCCAATAATGGTACGATATATATTAAAACAAGTTAAAAACTGATTAATGTAGTAATTTGTCCAGATTAGGGATTGATATTATTTGATAGTTGTTATCTAGATAAACAAAGCTAAAATCATCCATGTTTATATATACACACATTTATGATGAATTAGCCCACACCAACAGAGGAAGAAATTATCAAAAATAAACATATTTCTTGAACTATATAATTTATGAACAGTCCTTACAACCTAAGATATCTGATTATTTAGAACCTGTGAAAAATTAGCATTCAATTATTTTTGTTAAGCTTTGACATTTTTCCCAACCATTATTTTTGATTGATCTCTTGCTGTCAGACAAAGTCCAAAAGTTGAATAGCTGACCTTCTTTGCCCCTTAAATGACAGATTGCTCAACCCCAGTAATGTCTTTAGCTGGTTCAGATTTATTCCAAGAACACTGAGTGGAGACAGTTTTCATGATCAGTACAGTTTTTCTTTTGGTCAGGTATTGTAATCATAATAAATCTATTTTTACTAAACTTCACCCAATAAAAGATTGATGAACTACTCAAGTTAATGGTAATGATGAATGAAGTCTGAGGTAAGAGTGAAAAATAAGCTGGTAGGAAGTGGTGATTTGAAGATTGTTTTAATACTAAAGTTCACCCACTGAAAGGCTTGAGATCCACTCATGTTAGTAGGATACAGTTGAAATGGTAATCATGAATAGTGTGAGATATGAGTAAAAGAGATATTAGTAGGAATTGGTAAGTTAGTAAGAGGTAGAGATTTTATTTTAATTCTAAAGTTCACCCAATACACTTCTCAACTGCCAATCATGATAGGTTACTGTTAAAATATTATTATAGTAAATGAGGCATGTCATATGAATGAGAAGAGGTGGTTGAAAGTGAAGATTATAAAGAAAAGGAGGCTAGATAACAGTTGACCCTAGACTTGAAGAGGTTAAGATTGTAGTGTTCAGGGAAGCATCTACATGAGTGTCTCTTCCACAAAGTAATAGTTCTCCTTTAAATTGGAACACAGAGGAAATGAAAAGGATTCAACTCCATGGAAGTAACATGGTGTAATATATACTTGTGAATGTTCTCAGGTAATTAACTAATTGGTTTAACTAACTTAATGATTCTTCTCCCTTTATATGCTGTGTGCTTTCAGGACATGGGCAATTATGGCTCTCCACAACTTTCTATTCTTTGTAGCTTTAAACAACATTTGTCCCTTTATACTACCTCTCCCAGTCTCTGTTCTGTCATCTGTTTACATAAGCTTGTTAGATTGTTCAGTTTCCTTCTACTTCTCTTGCCTTCAGTATGTCCTGAGATTGTGATTAATTCTTGACTTAAGGATTAGGGTCATATATATATATATATATATATATATATATATATATATATATATATATATATATATATATATAATCACATAAGTATTATCCTCTGCAACACGCCCAACATATGTCTGTTAGCTGTCAGATTAGTTCAAAGGTCAAGTGAAGATTGAGTTGGCTTTAGCTTTCCTTAACTGTATGTGATGAAAGCCTGATTAAATTTACCGATTTTGCTGGGCACCTGAAATATATTTGACCAAAAGTGACAATACTTGATATTATCCACAATGGCAAAAGCATATTCTTCTATACATTCAAAAAAAACAAACATGAACAATATTCTGGAATCATTTATAAAATGTAGACATTGTTATATTGATAACCATTTCTGAACATTGAAATCAAAGTCTTGATCACTTTTGCAATGATAAGAACTACTTCTTCTGTGTCATGTCCCTTTAGGATGTTGGCGATCATGGCTCTCCACAATATCCTGTCCTTTGTAATTCTTAATAAGTTTTGTCTTTTTGTTATCTCTCCTAAACCTTGCACCTCCATCCATTTACTCAAGCTCACTTGGTTAGTTATGCATTGTTTTCCTCTCTCCCTTTTGCCTTCATTCTATCCTGTGAGTGTCAAATTTTCCAAACCCTCTTTTTTGATCATGTTCTCTAGAAATTTCAACTGCCTCTTGCTGATGATAAGTATACATGTCCTTTTTGTTTCCATTTTCTCTAAAACTTCATCATTGCTCACATGTTCAGTCCACATCATCTTTCTGTAGAACCACATTTCTGTTGCTTCAAGTATCTTCTTCATCTGTGAGGAGATTGTCCAGCATTCATTGCCATATACAAGTACTAATATTACATAATAGTTCAGTAAACCATGAAAAGCTGTTTTGTTTCCATTTTCTCTAAAACTTCACAGTTGCTAATACGTTTGGTCCATGGTATTCTCAGCATCCTTTAGTAGAACTACATTTCTGTTGCTTCAAGTCTCTTCTTCATCTGTGAGGTGGTTGTCCAGCATTCACTGCCATATAGGAAGACTATAAATTCTCTTTTATCATAACATTGTTACATTATAATAATAATTTAATCAACATTGTTAGTGACAGCAGTGTGTTTAGGACAAAGTGATAACAAAGTGCAAATCTTAAAAAGAAAGATATTACATCATTAATATTGTTATAATAATTATTTAATTGAGAAATTGCATGACAGCAGTGTGTAAATGACAAAATGAAGACATGGTACAAATTTCAATAAGGGATATATTACATAGTTAACATGGATGTAATAATTACATATTTGACAATGTTAGTGACAGCAATGTGTAGAGGATAAAATAAAGATATATTGTGAATTTCAAAAAGGGAGATGTGATATAATTAACAAGTAAAGTAATAAAAAAGTTAATCCAGTTTGTTACTAAATATGTTAATAAAAAGTATGAAAATGCAAAACTGTAGTGATCATGACAGCCATTTTTCCTCATTATTACCTGGGTTATACCTATTTTTAAAAGATTGCTGTCTACAAAATATCTTTCTTTTGGTGGATTTATTTAGAAAATGGCACCAGTTTCCATATGATCATTAATCAAAGAATAAGATCAAGATCAAATTATTCAATTTAAAATTCTTCCCTTTTCAATTAAATGAGCTCTTGTGCTTTTCCTTAGCAAATAAAAAAAAATCAATCCGTTGGAATTTTTAAAAATGTTTTTTTTTCTCCAATATAACACATTGCTAGTGACATTGATAGATTAAGGAATTTCTATGATTTGACCTGATTTAATTATTGATTTGTCCTTACAATTTTCACTCAGCTGATAAAAAATACTGCTACATAGGATTCAATTGTTTCATTCATCTTGAATCACCACTTGAAGGAATTGCAAACAGAATTCCATCTGAACTGCTTTCCCATGATTTTTATATTCACATTTTATAACTAAATGAAATAGATTTTTTTATTTAAAGCTAATCAAGTATCAAAGTTACTGAAACCTAATTTTTTTATAAATCATCATACTTGAGTTTTTCTAAATAAATAAACTTAGAATACAATTCTTATACAGAATCATGTATATTTGTTAACTGCTGTCTTTTCAACCAAAGAAAAAAAATATATTTAATAAAAAGAATTGATATAAAACTATTCAAATTTCTGAGGCAAAGCATTGTTAGTTATGTTTAATTTTTGTCTAGTCTTCCTAATATCAAATTTTTATTGCTTGTTATTGCCACTCCCAGATCATCATCATCATTCTAAGCAATATAAATTGCATGGCCTGAAAATAAAAAAATAAAAAGCTGTTTCCTGATGATCATTGAAAATGATCTGTAAATTTTGATCAAAGGCAACAGAAATAAAATGAAAGAAATACTGGTGTAAAAAAAAAAAAAAACGTGATGATAATAAGTAACTAATATGTTAAGGAATTTTAGAAGATTTTAAGAGTATCACTTTACATAAATTTTTATATTGTATTATTTTCTATTCATTTTATATATCAGAAAAATTAATGGATTTATTTTTTATCCAACATTTTCATTATTTCAAAGGTTATTTTTAGTAGATACCTGTATTTTCATAGACACCACATATTTTTAAGCTTGTGCAATGTGTTTACTGGTTTGTGCACTCAAGAAAATTTAATAAAAAAAATTTGCCCTTAAGCATGATTTGAACCTGTGTCCCTTTTGTAGAAGAAACCACCTCTGAAGATTTGAAGTCACATATATATAAGATGATCTTGGAAAAGATCAAAAGTACTTGGGTTAACAAAAATTATGACATCTTCTTTGATGAATTTCATCTTAACATCAAAAAATTGATTAGACCACTGGAAAGGACCAGTATAAAAATAAGTAGCCACAATATGTTTATATTATTTAATGAAACATGTTTGAATGAAGATATGCTACTTAAATATACATACATACATAAAAAAACACACAAACACACGTATATATATATATATAAATTTTAGATCAGTCAGACACGCTATCTTGGTTTCAAACTTTCAGTATCTTCAGGCCATATAAGTTATATCTATACAACACACACTATAGACCAAAAGTTTGGCTTCATCATCTGGATTTAATAATTAATAAGTTTCATACTTTATTTGCTTTAATTAACCCCTAAGGTAGGATGCTTAAACTATATAACCTACTAATGCATGGCATCCATTTTTTTTTTTTTTTTTTTTTTTTTTTTTTTAGAGAGGATCTAAAATTTTTAACTCAGTCAACACTAAAATTACTATTAACCAGTAAAGTAGATTAGGCAAAAAACAGCTAAAATTAATTCTAAGGAAACTTTTATGCAGTAATGGGTTAATTTCATTATTATTATTGTTGTTATTATTGTTGGATATATAATAAAAACACCTTCAGGAATAAAAAATACCACTGGCCCAAAGTGGGTGTAAATTGCAACCACCAATTTTTATTCAATTCTTTAAAATCTAGAGAATTTCCCAAAACTTTTGGCCTATAGTGGGTGTGTATATATATATATATATATATATATATATATATATATATATATATATATATATATATATATATATATATACATAATTATTCACAAAAACTAATGCAAAAAATTAATGATTTAAATGGCGAGACATCCATCTACTTAAACAATCTTTCAAATTTTTCTCTTAGTAATAAGAACAACATCTATTATATAATTGAAGATGTTTATAGGAACAGACGAAAGCTTGTAGTAAAAATAACAACTAATACGGCAGAAATTTATATAAACAAGGATCAATCTTTTCATAACGGATCTGGAGGTTTTTTCTTGTTTGAATTGTTTATGTAGATGGATGTCTCGCCATTTAAATCATTAACCTTTTGCATTAGTTTTGTGTGAATAATTCATGTATTTGTAAATTGATTGCACGTTTACTGTATATATATATATATATATATATATATATATATATATATATGAAATTGGTTCCAGCAAATGTGGTTAAAGCCAGAGTTGATCCAAGGTAGTTGAAGTAAAGAAGCACTGGTTTGAAGAAATGACCAAAGATTTATTTTCATTTACAAGATATGAAAATGTTTGTAGTAAGTCATATAGTATACCATTTGAATGCATGAGGTGTGAAAAAGAATATGATTAAACCAGCTGACTGCTTGTTGGCTATCAGTTTGAGCTTGTCATGTTGATAGTGAAGTCCATTCTCTTTCTGTGTTTACAGGAGGTCGGTTGCACAGCCTAATGGTCAGGCAGCTAGTCAGCTGTGTTCTCAGGTAGCTTCTATGGTTAGCATGTGTGTGTGTGTGAGAAGTCTTTCCCTCTTCTCTCTGTTTTACTATCTGGCTTCTTATAGCCTATATAAGGGAAACACACAGATGTAGTTGCAGACATCTGTGGCAAGTGAGAGTCGCATCAATAATGGCCAGCACTCTGGCATATTTGTGTTTGTTGGAAAATTTGTTTTGAGTAAAGTGCAGTGTTTGTGTGAATTAGCTGGAGGAAAATTAGTGTGTGGTTAGAGATTTATGTTTTCTAATAATTGTATAAATTTGGATTTAATTTGTTATCTCTAACTATGTGTAAATTGTGTTTCTCTACTACATAATTAAAAACTGTTACATAAACATACACAAACTCAATTCTTGGAGACAAATGTAGCAACATTCGAAAGTACTCAAGAAAAGATAAAATATAAATAAATATGAAATTTGAAAAATTTACTGATTATGTAAAACAACTAATTTTAAAACGTTGTTAAAAAATTAGATAGACAGAACTTGTCAATATTATTCAACCAAACATATTTGAAAGAATTCTTGCTGCCAAGATAAACCATATATATTATTGAACCTGTATACATTTCTTATTACTATAAACATTATTTTTAGTGAGTACACATGTTTTAGTTACTATCCATGTTTTTTTATTTTTATTAAACAGTCAAGTTAATAACAACCGGCCTAAATTGAAAAGTCCTACTAAAGAAAAATTGCTTCTCTGATAGAAATTGAACCTGCATCTCTTTTTCACCACAGAGAAACCACTTCTTAAGCTAAAGGGTGCTTCTACCAGTTTGGCCACAGAACCACTCTAACAGGAGAGGATTATTTTATCTTTTTATACTAGAGGCACACTTTATACTAGAGGCACAATTTGGCTTAAGAAGTGGTTTCCCTGAGATAAAAAAAATGTGATGTAGGTTTGATTCTTGTTGGAGACACAATTTTTCTTTAGTAGTATTTCTCAATTTATGCTGATTGTTATTAATTTTACTGTTTAATAAAAATAAAAAAAAAACAAGGATATCAACGCAAACATGTGTACCCACTAAAAATTATGTCTATAGTAATAAGAAACAATGTCAGATAAAAAAAAAAATCCTTTCAAATATACACATAGATACATAAGAATTTATTTTCTCAATGTGATGGGAATGGAGGCTACTTATTGTCCATTTAACAGGTGGATGCTAGAATTTCAACTGCTGATTTTCAAGGTAGGCAGACCACCCCAACTTGGAAAACTGGTGTAACACATTTTCTTCCTCATTTTTCTATTTAGCCCAACCTTAATAAATATCTACAAGAATTATTATTCATTGGCATCCATTTTCCTTATTCTGAAATTGTTACACTAGGGATTTCTCTTCTTTTCTGTTTTTCCTTCTCTCTCTATTGTTGCCACTGACTTATGATCTTGTAGACACATCTGTACACTCAAATTTCCCAGCAGATTATACATTACACTAGTAGAATATTAAAGATGCACATGTAGGACTTCACTATTCAATTTATTTATTGAATTGTTTTTAAACATCCCATCATGAATTTCTATAAGAATCAACAAGACAAATTAACAAATATCAATAAATTATATCACATACAGGTATTGCATAAACTTTGCCTATACAATTGTTGAGATCTTTCCTTACATATAAAATGTCTCATCATGCACAAGTGAGAAAATAAGACCAGTCACACTCAGGCAATGTAAACAGACATCTATTTCCTTATCTCTCATGGTTTGAGAGATTTTTCTTTATGTGCCGTGTCCTCTCAGGATGTAGGCAATCATGGTTCTCAACTTCCTGTCCCTTCTAGCTGATAATAATGGCTGTTGTGGCTTTTGATCTTAATTGATTGGAGGTGTTGACATGTACAGGTTATGTCTTGGTGAAATAAGATGGGCTTCTTCTTCTTTATGTGTCATGTTCCCTCAGGATGTAGGCAATCATGGCTCTCCACAACTTCCTTTCCCTTGTATCTCTTAATAATCTTTGTCTTTCTGTTATTTCTCCTAAACCCTGTTCTATCATCCATTTACTCAAGCTCACTAAGTATGTTATGTATTGTTTTCTTCTGTCCCTCTTGCCATCAATCTGTCCTGTGAGTATCAGATTTCTCAAGCCCTCTTTCCTCATGCGTGGTAGAAATTTCAACTGTCTCTTCCTGATGTTAAGTTTCTATTATTTCTTAAACTTTGTTGTTGAGTCACATGTTCAACCCACAGTATCCTCAGCATCCTTCTGTAGAAACACATTTCTGTTGCTTTAAGTCTCTATTTTTGACAAGATTGTCCAGCATTCACTGCCATACAGAAGAACAGATATCATGTAATAGTTTAGTACCCCTTTTCCTTGTTTCTAGCAAAGTTTTTCTATTTCTTAGTACTCTGCTTAGCTCTTAGAATGCATCCAGCTCCATATGGTTATCTCTAGTGAAATATTAAGGCATTCAAGTGAGAGATGTTTTCTTTCCTTTGTCAGTATCTTTCCTTGCTTATTCTCAATGTGTGATAACTTGTTTGGCAACATGGACAACTTAGTTTTTAATACCTCCTGCTAAAACTCTTTCTCATCTTTGTAGATTTGTCTATAAATATTGAATTGCACATGTAACATGGATTCCTCTCGTCTATTCATCCCATTTTTATTTCAGCATTAATTCAGCCAACCTACTAAGAACTGTTGAACAGACTATTACTGTTCCTCCTCACCAACCCTTGCACAATTCTAAAATAAAAGAAATATTAAAATAGCTCAGTAACTGTTATAAAAGACATTTCTGGTCACTTTGACATGGTGTAACGGTTAGCAAGTTTGCCTTACTAGATCAGTTATGACCGAGTAATGAGTTTAATCCACACTAGGTTCTCCCTACTTTTGGCCTTGTGCCACATGTAAGCTATACTTATTAAATTGCTATAAAAGACATTTCTATCTGAATATGATCATAAAATATGTAGAACTACTAGTTTATTATTTTGTTATGATGGGCCTTGTTTGACTCTTGCTTTTGGTTAGTAAAATATACATACATACATACATACATATATATATATATATATATATATAAAAATATATATATATATATATATATATATATATAATATATATATATATATATATATATAGAGAGAGAGAGAGACAGAAGAATTTGGTTGTAATAGTTCAGTAGATATATCAAAGTTCTTGTAATGTGGTTGTTAGTAAATGTTTCTGATTTTTGTGTTTGTGTTGATGAATAAATAAATTACTTGCAAATAATAATTCTATCATTAAAAGGGTAATATTAAACCTGAGAAAGTGATATTTGTGCAAACCTTATCTATGGTCTTCATTCCTGGAGCAGCTCAAATCCATGTGCTCTCTTTGTGAGAGATCAATGAAAAGAGAAAGACCCTAAATTTCCCACCATTAAGGTGGTTCCCTTTTTACTATGGAATCATGGGAATTTTTTTTTATTTCCCATGATGTGAGATCTTCTACAATGAAATGTTTTAATGACATTTCATTTGGAAGACAATTTATGGAATATATCATAATCCAACAATAAGAATGTTTATGAAAAGAAAATATTAACTATATGAGTAATGATCCCAAAAGTCATTCTGTTCTCCCACCAGGTAACCAAGTAATGCCAGATCACTTTACTAGTAGAATAATAAATCAGTTGTTGTTGTCTTGCTTTATCTGTTAAGATTTTCCAATCTGTCTTCTACTCTGCTGTACTTCCAATCTATTTCTGTTTGTCTATTCACAAACCCCCACCCTTGACTTATGTATCTATTTCAAACTGCAGGCCCAGCCAGTTATTGCTGTATAGCTCTGCCAGATATGAATCCCCCCCGCCACTGATTTTACCCCTCGTCTTCTTGTTTCTTTTATCCAGCCTGACTAGGTGCTGTTTTATCAACCCATCTGTCTATAAAACTTATCAATATTCTTTCTTTTTTTTTTCCTTTTTTTGTAAAGAGATTTTTGTTTATTGCTTTTTCTATTCTTTCCCTTTCTTTAATTTCTGAGTTACTGCAGGAAGATTTTGTGAGATTTCAAAATCTTTTTCTATTATTCCAGAGAATAAAACTGACTTGCTGTAAAGAGCAATAAAAATTGCTATCAGCATTTCTACCTTGGCCTCCTCTAGTTAATACTGAGTTCAAATGGTATTTGGTAGAATAAGGAATTTAAGTTGTATAGTTTGTATAGTCACTTAAGTTTTTCTGTGTACATTTATAGCTGTTTCATTTTCTCTTTAGCCTCTAATTTGTTTAGAATGAGAAATGTTCTATATCTATATAGAACATTATCAAACTCAGTTTTTATTATCAAAGCATACTACAGAAATTCGAATGATTTCTTGTGGAGAACCAATTCTAAATGACAAGTTTAACTTGAACAATTTCATGCAAAATTAGGTACCTCCACTGATTCACTAAAAGAAAAAGAGCATACCCTGATGAGAAAAATGCCACAAACTTAATAAAAATAAAGTTTTATTGTCAAAATCTTTGTTATTATTAAGAGGAAAGACCAAAGGATTTCTTGATTATTAAATTATATCTTTTGATCATTTTAAAACATTCAAAATTTTGGTTAAAAGCTTCTTTTTTTTTGTCAGCAGCAGGAGAGGGTGGTTTAAGATTAGTATATAGAATTTTAGCATCTTTTTTGCAGTGAAAAACATTGAATTGGAAATTTTTGCAAAAATCAAATAATTGTTGGATTTTAATTCAATTTTTAGAACTTACTCACAGATGAATTAAATTATTTTAGAAATATTTTTTAAAAGAAATTTTATAGGGCTTAATGTTTATATTAGTTAAAAGCAGAACTCCTTAGAGAATTTTTTTAAATCATCAATTTTTATTCATTTTTTTTTTTTTTGTAAAACTGGTAACAGAAATTCTGCTTTGAATAATAAAATAAAAATATTAAAATCATTTAAAAATAAAATTAAGATATTATTTAATTAGAAAAGCTTTTAATTGCTTTTATGAATAAGATATATTAAGGACACTATTTAGAAAATATTTTTTTGATCAATAATGAATTTTTGCAAGAATTCTTTTCACTTTTTTCAATTTTTATTATAATAATTTATAAAGTTTTAAATACATTATTTACATTATTTGGACTATTGTCCTCATCTTTGTCGCCATATTTAATACAACGTTTTGGCCGTTGTACACTCTGACCTTCTTCAGGTGGTTGGAATGTCGATCTGAACCCTTTATTTTGCTCACTGGGGTAGACTGTTCTAGTTTCCATGTTTAATGGATGTCAGTTATCACTTATCTCTTGTTAATTTCCCTGTGAAAGTTCTCCACTGCCTTAACCGGGTATTGAACTCACACTCTTTGGGTCCTGTCACTGGATCTAACCAGTGCCTTTATCCACTGTGCCTTGAGGACATCTGTATATGAATTTCTGGGTATTATAAACCTAATGTCCTCAGCAACCATTTTTACCAGTGCTCATATTGCAATTTTTGCTGTTATCATTTCATGTTTTTACCACAGCTCATATTGCAACTTTTGTTGTTGTTATTATCACTTTTCTCTGGCACTCTTTATTACTGGTTTCCATATTGTATTCATTTCTATGCTTGGTCGGCTCAGGAGATTTTTGTGGCCTATCATATGTGCTGATTCCTTAAGTGTACGAATTTTCCAATGGTGTTCCTTGTCTATGATCTCAACCTGATGCCACAGAGGGCAGTGATCTCCCTTCTCTCTCCATATGTTGTCAGCCATGCCAGACTTTTCCACTTCCCCTCATCTTACAGCTTTCTGGTATTCTTGAAGCCTTACCATAAGTGGGCAGCCTGTTTCCCCTTTATATTTCTTTCTGCAGCTGCATGGCATAGCGTACACAGTCTTTGGTCATGTTCTCCTCTATGGGGAGTCTTACTCGGGAGAGATATCCACGAAGTGTCGTCAAGCTTTTGAACCACCTGAAGAAACGTAATAAATATGGCGACAAAGATGAGGACAATAGTTCGAATAATGTAAATAATGTACATAATAACTCATCTCAGAAATATAGACAGATACTGATAGTTTTAAATCTTTTAAAATTCTGTCTTACTTTTCAGAGGTTAGGTGATATTGTTAATAAATAAAAACTATATTTACTAATCATAAATGGAAAAGCTTATTACAATTTAGCAACCCCCAATATTTTAAAAAGAATTTTGAATTTTTTTGTATGTGTATAAACAATGTTGATGTTTTTTAAATACAGATATCCATACACAACATTATCAGAAAATAAGAGCAATGAATATAGAAAATTTAAAGCCAAAATACATCAAACATTAGATTATGGAGAATATTTTCCTTAATTTTTAAGATTACTTAGTAGTTAAAAATTATAAAGGTGCTCACATATTTGTCAAGTACTTTTTACAGTTATATACACCATAAAAAAAATTAGATAAACTTCCATCTATCAGTCAAGCTGTCACCACCTTAAATAAACAGCTACCATCATGCCAATTTAAATTAGTTTTGAAATGCAACAAAGTATTTTGTTTATTGGAAATATTAAATTTAATCTATTAGCTTGAAATTAAAACTAAAATAAAAGCTTCAAGTGAGATTTTTCATTTTTTTAAATTCATTAGGTATTTTGTTTCTGTGAAGGTATCTATACAAAATGATTTAATTTCTTATGGTATCAATCAAATATTAACTAAATGTACTCTATTCCAACAACTGATAGTTTCCAATTTCTGGTCATCTGGTAATTTATTATTTTTATTCAATGAATGTTTTACTAATTTGAATACATTGCTAACTAAAGGCAAAATTTAACAATGTCATTTTCTTATATGCTATCTACCAAATATTAACTATATGTGCATTATTATAATAATTGATAATTTCTTAGCCTTGGTTTTCCTGTTGTGTTTTGTTTTTATTCTTTGAATGTTTTTGCCTAGCCTGATGTATTTCTCATTAAATAACAAGTTTAATAATGTCATTAAAAACTGATGTCATTTATTATGTTGTCTACTAAACATTAACCAAATATATTTTGTTCCATCAACTGACAATTTCTTATTCTTACTTGTTCTATAGTTCATTCATTATATTTTAGATGCATAGAGACATATTGCCATTATGTTGTATGCAAACCAGATGTTGCTTGTCAATTGTCTGACTCTTGTTATGATAACATCACTTTTACTAAGTGTTTACTATGAAAAAGAAATGTTCAAGGCTTCTTCTTTTCTTCATTTTGTCTCTATTTCTTTTACTTATTTTCTTTGTAATAAAATTCTTACAAATGATATTTTTAAACAGTTTTACTCCATTTCCTATTTTTTAAAAATAGATGTTTGCTTCAATTTGATAAACCAGAACACAACAGACAACCAAAGAAAGCAGAAAGATATTCTTCAGCCAAAACACTAGGATAAAAAAAAGAAAAAGGCAACCTAAAGGAAATTAATCACAGCTTGCCTATATACAATTTGTATTACTTGATTATTATGTATTAAATGATTCCAACGAGTATCCTCATCTTAGTTGTTATAGTCACAACACTTTGGCTGCTGTAACCTTCAGCATTTTACAGGTGTCTGTCATATTCAATAACTTCACGCTAATTTTTAAATGAACCCTTTTTTCAAGATTAAAAAGGTAAATATATTAGTTTAAGGCTACAAAATTCTCTCACCTGATTGTCCTATTGTATGAAATGGTTTACAAACCACTCATTTAGAACAGTGATTAACAGGTTAACAACTGCTCAGGAAAGAGTTAATTTTTTAACAGGTGTGCTATTAAGTTGGCTTTGTGCCAAGGTTGGCATAACACATTAAATATATATTTGTTAAAAAAACAATACATCCTTACTAAATTTTGGGTGTGTAAAATAACAGCTATAGCTTAAAACAGTGGTTCTCAAACATGGGGTGGGGGGTGCATATATCCCTAAGGGTATGTGCAAAAAAGGAGCAAGTAATAGTTCCCCACTCTTGGTATGTCACCACTTCTTGTGATTTGCTTACAGCCCCCCGGTCATGTTGAAACACCAGTTCCCATATGATCACCAAAGATAAGCAACACCAAGACTGTACGATACCTAGATGGCTGACCGCTTGTGAATATCAGGTGCTGTAATCTTGAATGTGCGGACGGTGTGATGGATAATGACTCAGAATTGTTAATCAGAGAACCAAGTTCCAATTTCAATTGGGTCTCTTATATTCACTTATGTGCAAATACCCTTGGGAAAGGTATTGACCCACCTCTTCTCCCCCTAACTATGTGTTAATTAGTAAGGCTTGTATAATTAAAAAATCATTATCTCCAAAAAAAATAAAAATAAAATTACATACAAAATATTTAGATTTCAACATTAAATAACTTGTAGAGGTGTTGATATGCTGCTAAGCAAAAATAACCAAACTGATCTTCTTGTAATTTAAAGTCCAAGAAACTTCCATAGTGAAATCATGCCAAGCTGTTTATAAAAATTGTGGGGAAAATCTTTTGTTTCTCTCCATTTTTGATTGGGAAAATGATTTTCAGAAATGTGTATGATCAAAACCAACTTTTGCACAAGAGTGCTAACTGAAAATGATATACATATATATCTCTTTCTAAAGCATTTTCTTGAATTGATTTACTCCTTGAAAAGAGCTAAATTCATCCATCTTATTATAAACAAATAGTACTTAACAGTTCTCTTTTCTATGATATCTATACATTTTATACCATATTCTTCTCAAAGAGTACAACCAAGACAGGCAGGGAGAGAGTTAACTCTTCACTAGGTGTGCTCCTAAGTTGGCCTTGTGCCAAGGTTGGCATAGCCCAGTAAATATTTGTTTAAAAAGGCAACAAAATCCTTGCCAAATTTAAGGAGTGTACTACTTTCCATACAGCTACCACATTCTTGCAGTCTTTTAGATTAACTTTCATAATAAGCATAGCATTAGTAAAATTCCATGATACAGAAAAATATTATATAGATCTGAATAACTATATTTTCACTATTCTCCACTCTGTATCCCTTATCTCATAGACAAAAAATTACTAGCCTCTCACTACTCTATCACTATTACTATAACAGATGTTCAAAGGAGTCACATTCCTTAGTTCCACCAGCTCAAATCTTCACAGCTAGGACCCTGCAGTGCCATGTTCACCACTTTGGCCAATCATCCCCATTCCCTTCCTGTTTCTTTGATAAGGAGCAAGCAGATTCTCCAGAGGATTCTTCCCTGACAACTACAATCTTGGCTTCTTCAAGTCAAGCTTCAACCAATATCTATCCTACCCATAATAATAATAACACACATTTCTTACTTCCTCCTTCCCCCTCCTTTGGGACAATCTTAATAACCCTCTACCATGAGGGAACTTTTGGACTTGTATTGGGTGAACTACCAGTAGAAAAAAAAACTCATGAGATATCTGAAATATTTGATATGAAGAATGCATTACAAACCAGAAAAATATCTGAACCATTTAGATAAATTTTTATTACAATAATCCTCTCTTGATATGCAGAGTGGTATAATTGATATCAGTGCAGAAAGTGGAACTGTCGAGCCAAGTTAAATTTCAAGATTGCCTGTTACATCCACTTGAGAAAGGCATGAATCTATCTCTATTGACCCACCAACTGCATTAAATAGCAGGGTAGACTGTGTTCCCCATCTTTGAGTGCCAACCAGTCTAAGAGAAGGAAAATGTTGAATTCCAAAGTGTGGAGAAGGCAATGGGAAACCACTCCACTATCTTTCTCAAGCATGGCAATTCACAGATTATAAAACAAAATCTGTGGAGAGTCATGACCATCTACATCCTTGAAGGTATATGGCATTAAAAAAAGCAAAAAAAAAAACACTTCTCTTATTCACCAATATTCACTATACCAAGAGCTCAAATATATGCTTGAAAAGATAATAAATACAAAAGCCTATATATACTTACTTTTTTCCTAGACATACCTATATGATCATTTATAAATTTGGCACAATAAAAGAGTTGCAATAACTTATAATAAAATAGAACAATTATAACAATATATTGTAATACAAGTGTTTTTTTTTTATTCTAGAGCTCAGCTAATACAAGGCTTGAGAGCAACTCAATGTAGACAGTTACTGAATGAGGTGTGTGATATGAATGTAAGAGGAGGTAGAAGGAAGTGAAGACTTTGAGGATAGATAGTGATTGATCCTTGATTTGAAGAGGTTAAAATTGTAGTGTTCTGGGAAGCATCCACTTGGGAGTGTGTTCTATAGTGTAGCAGTTCTTGTGAAAAATGCTGAGTAGAATCTCCCCTTTACAAACAGAATATGGAAGAAATGAGGCTGATTCAACTCTGTGGATATAGTATGGCTGTAAAGGTCTGAACTGGAGGAACTAAAAAGTGAAGCTCATCTGAATGAAGTTAATATTTAAAATATTTTTTTTAGTTTTATTCATTTAATAAGTTTTTTCTGATTAAATAGTTTTTTCTTTCATTGTCAGTATTACTGATTACTTTGAAAATTTTTGCTTTTATTATTAATACAATCAAAATCTTGAAAAATCTTTGTTTCATGAGGCATAAGGCAAGGAATGACACAGACTTATAAACATTTCAGTTACGATTGTGCTATAATATTTCCCAAATTTAAACCCTATTTGCTTTCCGACAAGGGCAAAATAAGACATATAGCTGCAATATTATCTTTCGGACTTATCCTTTATGTACAGTACATGTTCTTTATGAAAGACTGTAAGTAGCCTGCGAGTCTGAGTAGTTGTGATGAAAAGCAGCTAAAATTAAGATGAGAGAAATATTTGTCAAAAATCTACAATAGTTAACAATGCTTCAATTAAATAATAGAATGATATTTTCAGTAGTTGCAATGAAAAAAACATTGAAAATTAAGCTTCTTTTTTTTTAATCATTTTACCCCTTGCAAGGCAATAAAACCACTAAGATGCAAGGAAGTAGTAAGTGTGAAACAATATAAGAAAAAGAAAAACAATAAAACAACAGGAATTAAGAAAACAAAAGATAATGATTAACAATGCATTTAAATTTTTGAAGATCAAAATTGACTGGAAAGCAAGAAGCTGAAAGAGATTTCCACAAGTGCAAGAGAAGAAACTATTAGCATAGAACTTATGGTTACATCTAGCCATTTCAGCTGTAAAATGATGAGACCTAGTTGCCAATCTAGTACTGCACTTAACTTCATGAAATCTAGGTACCAAAGAGGAAAGCTCATCAGAACAATTACTATGAAAATATTTATAGAATAAAACCTACGTTATGGTGTTCATAAAGTGACTAAAGCTGAGATGACAGAATCAGGACCAGTAACATTGCAAATTCTTTGAATTTTACCAAGAATCTCTAAATTCATCAAGCCAAAGGTGGCTACAATATTCAATGCATGAATAAAAGGTAGACTTAGAAATGTGTAAGATAGAATCTGGTGAGAATTTCCAATCAGCAGACATAACAATTGATTCAATATAATCTTTCCACTTCATGTCAGTGGAAAACTGACTGATGAGAGAAAACTTGAATTAATAAAATAATAATAGAACAAGAGTTTCAGACGTTGTGATAAGAAGCAAATCAAACTGAAATGAATGAATTACTAGTCAAAATATTAATGAGGGATCACAGAAAGTCATTTTTAATATAGGATGCCACACATTTCATATGATATTTATGTCCAGAAATTACTCAAATCTACTGGCTTTTGCCACAGGTATAAAGCATTCTCTGACTGTTTTTTTTAGAGTATGGTTCACCCTGTACAAGGCCTAGAGGCCACTCAAGGTAGAAGGTAACATTAAGGGGTACTTTATATGGATAGGAGGGAGACATAACGGTTAACTCTAGACTATTTAAGATTGTAGTGAACAGGGAATCATCCTCTTGGAAGTCTCTACCACAGAGTAGTTGCTCATGGGAAGAAGCTGTTTGAGTGGAACTCACTTCTTGCTGATGGAATACAGAGAGAATGTGGGTGGTTTGCTACTAAGTACGTGGTATGGTGGGTCCTAGTCACAAAGGTTAGAACTGGTGGAACCAAGAAATGTAGTTTGAGCTCTTTCCATGGAAATAGCAATAGAGCAGTGAAAGATTCACCACATTCCACCTGTGGGAGAGAGATTGGAGGGTGGGAAATAATTCTTCTCAACAAGAACTCGGAGATGCTTTTGAACTTTATCAAGACTGGAAAGTGAGGAATGGACAACTCCTGCCCAAATATGGCAACATTACTCCATTTTGGGGCTGATCTGGCTGTGCCCATTTAATTTTTGAATTATATCACCTTATGCAAGGCAGTAAAGTCATTAAGACACAAGGGGTTACTGAGTGTGAAAGAATAAGAAAAAAGAGAAACATTATTAAAGAGCAAGAACAATAGAAGAGTAATCAAGAAGACAGTAGATAATGATTGGCATTGCATTTGAATTTTTCAAGCTCAAAGTTGGCTGTAAAGCATGGAGCCAGGAGTGAGTTCCACAAGTGAAAAATGTGAGAAAAGAAACTGTTAGCATAGTACTTACAGTTACACCTAGACAATTCAACTGTGAATTGGTGAAACCTAGCCACCAATTGAGTACTATGCTTAAGTTCATTGTGAAGAGTTCATCTAAACAATTACCCTGAAAGTATTTATAGAAAAAGCAGAGGGAAGATACATTATGGCAGTGAGAAAGTGACTAATTATTTTAGAGACATGTTTTCAAGACCTAGATTTCTATATTTTATTTTAAAAGATTTCTAGGTCATAAAACATAAGTAGATAAAAAAAAAGGTTTGGGAGCAAAATTTTCTCAAATTACATCTTAAAAAGCAAAGTCTTAAATAAATTCTGTCCACCCAACTCTGTCTTGCCCATATAATCTTAGTCCCCAGCAGTTATTATTACTGTACAATAAATGTTACAATCACCACAGTTCTCGCTTTTCAGTTCAAGAGCTGCAGCACACCAAGTAAATGATACATTCTTGACATTATTCCAGTACTGTTTGCCATATACTTAACCATCTCTCCATCGGAAGACATTTGCTCAGGCAGTAGATATTTAAATTCAAAACATAATGTTTATACTGTGTTTAAATTCAAAGTCATGTTTTGAATGTCTAGTCATATGCTGCCTTCATTATTGGTATAGTGGTTGACATCATCTGACCATACCATTAACGTGTCAACCCTTGTCTGGTATGTCACTGGTAGGATGTACCTTTTGGTAACTCTTCATTTAAATTTGAAATTACATCTTGAATATCTAGTTACATGTTGCTAAAA